>JAVLSZ010000366.1:0-90028 GCA_032313775.1 Urocyon cinereoargenteus
CCCGTGTCCTACCCATGGCCCCTCTGTCGATCAGTCAGCAGGATCCATCACATTAACCAGAGAAAGGAAATGGGGCAGCCCAGGAGGTACAGCAGGTTAGCACCTGCCTTCGGCCCAGGGCGTGATCCTGGAGTCCTGGGATCGAGTCCCATGTCAGGTTCCCTACATGGAGCCGCCTTCTCCCTCTGCCTGTGTCTGTGCCTCTCTCTCTCTCTGCCTCTCTCTCTCTCTCTGTCTCTCAAGGATATGTAAATTAAATCTTTTTACAAAAGAAAAGAAGAGAAAGGACAAAAAGCAAAGGATCCTCTCAAGAGTTGCATAAAATGCATTTGACAAAATACAATATCAAAAGCATAGTGTGTTTTGAGGAAATGTCTATCAACAGAATTAAGGCCACTAGGAAGGCCCACAATTGTCATCATCCTCAAGGTTGAAAACCTGAAATCATCTCCCCTGAGCAAGAACAAGCCAAGGAGGACCCCTCTCAGCGCTGGAAGTCCTAATGTAGTCAACAGACAGGAAAGAGCAAAGGTTCCACACCTGGACGGGGGACGTCACACTGTCCCCATTTGCTGAAGACATGGTGCTAGAAACAGAAAACCCGAGAGCCTCCACCAAATCCTGTTAGAACTAAGGAGTGAGTTCAGTAAAGTCACGGGACATAAACTGACCCTACAGAGCTCAGTAGCCTTGCTGTGTCCCGACAATGAGCACTCAGGAAGGAAATGAAGGATGTGACTCGCTTCTCAGAGCATCACAGAGATGAAATAGTGAGACTGAACCGAAGGATCACAAGACTTGTGCCCTGAGCCATACCAGGCTCTGGGAGGCGTTCCTAGGCTCATGGGGTGCGAGCCTCATCTTGTGAAAATGTCCACAGTTCCTGAAGCCACCCTCAGTTTCAATGACATTCCAATCAAAATCATGGTGGCAGATCTTAGAAATAGGAAAAAAAAAAAAAACCCATAACATCCGTCCGCCCCCACAAATGACCCCGGACAGCAAATCAGAATAGGAGAAGCAAGACAGAGTGGGACACAGAACCTTTCTATTTCAAAGGATGTCACAGAGACACAGGATAAAGCAGTGTGGTTCTCAGGCCCCTGGGCTGGCTCCATTGGTTAAGCAGCTGACTCTTGACCTCACCTCCAGTCCTGATCTCAGAGTCGTGATTTCTAGCCCTGGCCTGGGCCATGGACGAGGCATGGCGCCTATTGAAACAAACCAGACCCATGGGGGCTGGTCCCGGCATAAGCTGAAGGAGGAGAACAGAGAGTTCAGAAGGAAATGTGCTCTGATACAACTGATTTTTTTAACTTACTTTAATTTAAATCCAATGAATTAACGTATAGTGTATTATACTTTCAGGGGAAGAATTCAGGGATTCACCAGTTGGAGATAACCGAAGTGCTCATGAAATCACATGCCCTCCTTCATGCTGGTGCCCTGTTATCCCCTTCCCCCCCTCCCCCCCTCTCCAGTGACACTCAGTTTGTTTTCTATGATAAGAGTCTGTATTTCCTGTATCTGGTTTCATCTTATTTGTTTTTCCTTCCCTTCACAGATGTTCATCTGCTTTGCTTCTTAAATTCCACCTATGAATGACACCACACAGTCATTCTATTTCCCGACTGACTTATTTCACTTAACATGATCCTTCTAGTTCTATCCACGTCATTGCAAATGGCAAGATTTCCTTCTCCTTGATAGCTGAGTACCATCCCTCTCTCTATGACCATCATGTATCTCCCATCCTCTTTATCCATCATCTGCCTGAGGGCACCGATGCTCCTCCCACAGTGTGCTACCGTAGACCCGGCTGCTGTGGATATTTGGGTGCAGGTGTCCCGAGTCTCACTGCATCTGTATCTTTGGTGTGAGCTCTAGGCCATGCACTTGCTGGTCGCACGGCGGCTCTATTGGTAACTTCCTGAGGAGCCTCCACACTGTTTCCAGGGCAGATGCACCAGCCCGCAGTCCTGCCCACAGTGGAAGAGGGTTGAGTGAGTTTTGAAGGATGTGGTAAAAGTCTGGTCCACATTTCGTTTCACGTTCTGTGGGCTCCAATTCATTGTCCTTAAGTATTTCTGGGGAAGCCGGGTGTTGGGCTCCATTTCAGTGAGACATTTCCAAAGCTACCCGGCCACAGCTGGAACCAGGAAGGAGGCAGGTGCGGTCTGGCAGTGGCACTCTGCCTCCTGAGGGCCTCCTGTAGCGCCTGAGTATCCAGCAGGGAGCGCCCTAGACAAGGCCCCATCAAGCAGGACCTTATGCGCAGTAGGCCGCTTCTGCCTACACTAACTGCAGCCTGCCTTTGTTGGAGAGGCCTGAGAAGGACATGGGGATGTATCCACGCTGATGACTGGCAGCCCACTCAGGACCCGCGGTGAGTCCTCAGGGGGACATTGGGCTACGTTCATGCTGATAGGAGTCCCAGTCTCCTCAGGACCTGCGGTGAGGCTTCAGGAAGATGTGGGCCCTCATCCATGCTGACAGGAGCCCCTGGGCCACCTCAGAATCCACGGTGAGGATTCAGGAAGATTTGGGCCCCCATCGACTCTTATAGGAGCCCCTGGGCCGCCTCAGGACCTGTGGGCAGGCTTTAGGAAATTGTGGGCCTGAATCCCCACTGACAGGAGAAACTGGGCCGCCTCAGGATGAGCGGGGAGGCTTCAGGAGAATGTGGGCCCGCATCCATGCTGACAGGAGCCCCTGGACTGCCTCAGGACACGCAGGGAGGCTTCTGGAAGATGTGGGCCAGCATGCACACTGATAGGAGCCCCTGGGCCACCTCAGGACCCGCTGGGAGGCTTCTGGAAGATGTGGCGCCACGTCCACTCTGGCAGGAGCTCCTAGGCCTCTCCAGACATAAGTTGAGGCTTCTGGAACCTGGGTGCCACATTCCCAGTGAAGGAACCCCGGCCTCCACAGAACCTGTGGTTACGCTTCGGGAGGACATGGGGCCACGTCCACACAACCGGATGGTGACTTCCTCAGGACACCTGGTGTAGATTTCGGGAAATATGGGGATGCATCAATGCGGACAGAAGACCCCAGCCTTGTCAGGGCCTGTGGTGAGGCCAAAGAAAGATGTCGGTGACGCATCCACACTGACAGGAGTCTCCGGCCTCCTCAAGACCCACTGTGAAGGTTTGGGAAGATTTGGGGCCATGTCTAGGCTGACAGGAGCCCCCAGCCTCCTCAGGTCTTATGGGAGGCTTGAGGAAAATGTGGGGCCACATCAACATTGACAGGACCCCGTCCTCCTCAGGACCTGCACTTTGGCTTTGGGACATATGGGGCTCCATCTATGCTCACAGGAGCCCACAGCCTCCTCAGGACCCACGGTGAGTTTTCAGGGGGACGTGTGGCCATGTCCAGGCTGACTGGAGCCCCCGGCCTCCTGAAGACGTGCTGTGAGGCTCCCAGTGGATGTGAGGCCTTGTCCACAGTGACAGGAAACCCAGCGTCCTCAGGACCCACCGACTATGACTCAGGAACATGTGGGGCCACATCCACACTCACAGGAGCTTGGCTTCCTCAGGACCCCCTGGAGGACTGTGGATCACCGTTGGGGGCAATGTCCACATCAGAAGGTTCTCCTCAGAACCACAGGGTAAGCGAATGGGTAGAATGAATGGTTGGGTCAGGAGAAGGGTGGCAGTTGGTGGTTAGGCTTAGGATAGATGTTATGGGTTAGTGATTATGCTTACGGTTACGGATTAGAGGTTAGAGTGAAGGATAAGGGTAAGGGTCAGTGGTTAGGAGTTAGGATGGGGTTTAGGGATTAGGGAATGGGGTTAGGGTTAGGGTTTGGGTTTAGGCATTAGGGCAGGAGGTTAGGAGTTGGGGTTAGGGTTATGCTTATGCTTAGAGTTAGGCTTGTGCTGAGGTTTGCAGTTAGAGTTAGGGATTAGGGTGGGACTGAGGGTTAGGAGTTAGGGTTAGGGGATAGAGTTAAAGTTAGGGCTAGGTTTAGGGTTAGGGCGAGGGTTAGGGTTAGTGTTTGATTATTGGTTAGGGTCAGCTGAGGGTCAGGGTCAGGGAACGGTTTTGGAAAAGAGTAAGAGATAGGGTTAGGGATTGCATTAGGGGCTAGTTTTAGGGTACGGGTAATGGTACAGTTTGGGGTATGTATAGGATTAGTATTACAGGGTTAGGGTTAGGGAACAGGTTAAGATTAGGAAGAGGATTTGAGTACATTAAGTTGTTAGGGTTAGGGTTAGATTTAAGGTAGGGGTCAGGGTTAAGGGTTAAGAATAGGTTTAGGAGTTAGGGGTGAGGGTTGGCAGGAAGGTTCAGTGAATGTGTTTCGGTCTTGGGGTTTGTGTTTGGTTTTTGATTAGTGATAGGTCTTGTTTAAGGGTTAGGTTAACATTAGGATTAAGTGTAGGGTTAGGGTTATGTCTGTGTATGGTTACAGTTTGGGTCATGGCTTGTCCCTGCACTGGGACTCCTAGTATCTTCGGCAGTTTAGTTTTATGCACTCTATTAGGTTTTGGGTTCAAAGATAGCCTGACTCCACCAAGTCAGTGGCCTCCCCAGAGAATCAAATTCCAGGCATCTGCTGGGGTCAGAATAGACATGGCAGGCTTCTCCTGAGCTGAGCTAAGAAGGAGGGGATTTGTGGCTCTAAATACTCTTTCTTTGGATTTTCAGTTGCCTTTCTGATTTATCTCTTGTGCACACATGTTTCAACAATACTACCAATTATTATTTTAAAGTTTTACTTGAATTCCTCTTGTAAACACAGTATGATATAGTCTCAGGTTTACCACATAGTGATTCAACCCTTGGATACAATGCCTGGTACTGGTCACAGGTACCCTCCACTATCCCCATCCCCTGATTCCCCCCACCTTCCTCTGGTATTTATTAGTTTATTCTCTGTGGTTAAGAGTGTGTTTCTTGGTTTGCTTCTCTCTTCCACCCTCCACGCCTTTGCCAGTTTGTTTGATTTCTTAAAATTCACATGTGAATGCAATTGTATGGTACTTGGTATCTGTCTTTCTCTGATTGAGTTCATTTAGGATAAGTCCTTTCCACTTCTCCCACGTCATTGTAAATGGCTTGATTTCATCCCTTCTGATGACCGATTTATGTCGCAGTGTGTATATTTGCCACATCGTCTCTGCCCATTCATCTGTCGATGAACATCTGGGCTGTATCCACAGTTTAGCTGTTGTGACTCCACTGTTACAAACACTGGGTGGCGTGTCTCTCTTCGAATCTACTAAACTCCTTTTGTATCCTCAGGGTAAAATCTACTAAACTACTTTTGTGTCCCGCCAATCTGCGGTTGGATAATTTGTGTTTAGGATGCTGAGATTTATGTTTGCTTTATGTATTTTGAATACTAACTCTGTATTGGATGTGTTGTTTATAAAATATCTCCTCTCATTTTGTATGTTGCCTTTTAGCGTTGGTTGTTTCCTTCACTTTGTGGAAGCTTTTCAATTTGATGAAGTCCCAATAGTATTTTGCTTTTGTTTCCCTCGCCTCAGGTAAATACCGAGCTGTGCAATTTTGGAATCGTAGTGTAGCTCTATTTTTAACTTCTATTTTAAAAAAATTTTTATGATAGTCACAGAGAGAGAGAGAGAGAGAGAGAGAGAGAGGCCGAGACAAAGGCAGAGGGAGAAGCAGCCTCCATGCACTGGGAGCCTGACGTGAGATTCGATCCTGAGTCTCCAGGATCGCGCCCTGGGCCAAAGGCAGGCACCAAAGCGCTGTACCACCCAGGGATCCCCTATTTTTAACTTCTCGAGGACCCTCCACACTGTTTTTTACCGTGGCTGCACCTGATCGCATGCCCATCAGGAGTATAAGGGGGCTCCCCCTTCTCCATAGCCTCACCAACACCTGTTGTTTCTTGTGTTGTTAATTTTAGTCATTCTGACGGCTGTCAGATGACATCTCATTGTGTTTGTGGTGTGTATTTCCCTGATGATGGGTGACGCTGAGTGTCTTTCCGTGTGTCTGGCAGCCATCTGGATGTCTTGTCAGAGACAAAATCCATTCATGTCTTCTGCCAATCTGTGGTTGGATAATTTGTGTTTAGGATGCTGAGATTTATGTTTGCTTTATGTATTTTGAATACTAACTCTTTATTGGATGTGTTGTTTACAAATATCTCCTCTCATTTTGTATGCTGCATTTATGCGTTGGTTGTTTCCTTCACTTTGTCGAAGCTTTTCAATTTGATGCAGTCATAATAGTATTTTTCCTTTTGTTTCCCTCACCTCAGAGGCATATCTAGAATTAAGATCAAATGGCCAATGTCAAAGAGGCTGCTGCCCATCTTTTCTTCTTTTTATGGTTTCAGGTCTCACATTTAGGTCTTTCATCCATTTTGAATTTATTTTTATATATATGGTGTAAGAAAGTGGTCCAGTTTCATTCTTCTACATGTGGCTGCCTGGTTTTCCCAACATCATTTGTTCTTATCCTGGGGTCAGGGTTAGCATTTGTTGAAGAGACTGTCTTTGTGCCATTGGATATTCCTTCCTGCCTTGTTGTTGATTAATGGATCATAGAGTTACAGGTTTGTATCTGGTTTCGGCTTTCCATTCTGTTCTATTGATCTAAGCATCTCCTTTTGGGAGATTCTTGATTGCTGATTCAATTTTTTTGCTGGTTTTCTGTCTGTTCAAGTTTCTTATTTCCTCCTTTTTCATTTTTGCTATGTTATATATTTCTAGGAATTGATCTATTTCTTCCAGGTTCTAGGTGGCTGGCATATAATTTTTCATATTGTTCTCTTATAATCATTTGTATTTCTCTAGTGTTGTTTGTTATTTCTCTTTTCTCATTTGTGATTTTATTTGGGTCCTTTCTCATCTTTTTATCTTTTTTCTTTTTTAAATCTTTTATTTATGTACTCATGAGAGACACAGAGAGGCAGAGGCATAGGTAGAGGGAAAATGAGGCTTCATTCTGGGAGCCTGATGTGGGACTTGATCCTCGAGGACCCCAGGATCATGACCTGAGCCAAAGCAGATATTCAACCGCTGAGGCACCCAGGCATCCGGGATCCTGTTTTTTAAGCCACTCTGATACCCTATATTTTTGATTGGAGCATTCAGTCTATCAGCATTCAGAGTGATTATTGAAAGATATGAACTTAGTGCCCTCGTGTTACCGGTAGAGTTAGTGTTTCTGATGACGTTCTCGGGTCCTTTCTAGTCTTTGTTGCTTTTGGTCTCTTTCTTTCCCCCACTAGTAGAGTCCCTCCTAAAACTCCTAACTGGACTGGTTTAGTGGTCATGAACTCCTTTATATTTTGCCTGTCTGGGAAACTCTTTATGTCTCCTTTTATCCTGATGGACACCCTTGCTGAAGAAAGAACTCATACAAATTGGACTCCAATAAAAAAAAATTAAAAACATAAAATAAATTTTTGCTATTATGATTGAGGAAAAAGGCATTTAGGCATAAAACCAGAAGCTGAAACAGAGGAGGACAGATTTCACCATCTGTCGCCTTCAAGGGACCTGGTGTCCTTTCCTAGGAGGGCCCCCACCTCCGTAGGATGCTTCCTGCTCCTCTGCGCTCCTTGCTGGAACCCAGCAGGCACATCGCCATGCCTCCAGCACCTCTGCAGTCGTGGTTTATAACGTCTTCCATGTATCCTAATGGGGACCACAGTGTCGTGTATGTAGCTATCCGGCTGCTGTTTGACAACATTGGGGGGATTCCGACTTTTGTTGGTTTTGGGGTGTGTGTGTGTCTATCACATGCTGCTATCACATTCAGCTATCTGATCCTCTGGCTGGGTTCCCAAACGCCGCAATGGTTGGAAAACATCAATTCTTGTGCTGGCGCTGGGAGCCTAGCTGGGCTCTCCTGGCCAACCCGGGGCTCGCTCATGCAGTGACTTTCCACTGGAGGGTCAGCTGAGCTTGAAGGTCCAGCTTGGCACATTCCCATGTCCAGCAGTGGGTCCCTCCAAGCGCAGGTTGCTTCTCTTCTCGTGGGTTCCTCTCCATCATGGAGCCAGACCTCGGGGCCAACCTGGGGGGAGCTCCTGAAGAGCCGGTTGTCCATGGTGAGGAGACATGGGGCTGCCTGTGTGTGGGAGTCTGGGTGGGGTCGGGGCTGGGTTCCTCGGTCCCCTGTGCTGCCTGGCCTTCAGGCCAAGCCCAATGCTCACGCAGCCCCTACTCACTAGGGCGAGGAGGGTGCCCTCCACACGTTGGTGTGAGAGATCCAGCCCTACAAGATGTGTACTCTGAGTCCACCTGGTGAGGGTGGCCCAGGTGCATGAGCTGCAAGTGTGGGACCCAGGAAATTTAACAAAAATCCCCAACCCCTGGACAAGCAGAGCAGGACTGCTTCCATTTTGTGCTACACCCACCACCGCCCCTATGACACCCACATGACCTTCTTAAAAGCGCTGCACTGCCCTTCTCAAGGCACTGGGCACACCCTAATCCATAATTGGCTCATAAAAATGTAACCCTGCTTTGTGCCTGCCAAAGCTGTGCACTGATTCTGATCAAAGTAATAGGCCAGCTCAAGTGGATACTATAAGGTAAGGTGTAATTCAATCGGCCACCTGAGTGTGGACCCACATGACTGTGCAACTTTCTGTGTATCTGATGGGCCACTGGCCCCTCTAAAGCTGCTATACCTATTAGTCTCGGTGTCCGAGTCCTTGCTCCACTGTGTAGGGTGCACTTGGACGCAAGCTCGAGGTTGTAAAGAAACCCTGGTGTGTTTGCATCGGTGTTGGCTCCTCGTGGGGTTGCCAGATTCGCAATCTTGGTCATAACACAAGGGCCTGCTGTCCTGACATCCTTCCAGGGCCCCGCTGACCACCCCACATGCCCTCTGTGACCCAGGCACACAGGCACAGGGATGCGGGGAGGGGAGGAAGTGCCCCAGAACCTGGCCAACCCGGCCCCCTTGACAGAGGGAGCACAGACCTCCCAGGTCACTTTGCACAGACCCTGGTGACCTGAGGCTCCCTGGCTGTCACTCTGTCCCAGCCCCGACTGGCCCGCAGGGCACAGGCTGAGTCCCAGTAAACTCTGTGGGGTCCTGACCCTGGCATCTGGCCGCCCCTGGAATGCACGTGGGGATGTCAGCTGTGTGTGCCTGGCGGCGCCCCTGCAAGGGCTGGTTGGGGCCTGGGTGGTGCCCCCTCCTCCTCTCTGGGGGTCTCTCCACGCCCCATGCACAGTGATCTGGGAGACAGAAACAGGCTGGCTGTGCATTTTTGCAACACACCACTTTATTGACTTTCTACAGCAAAGGGGCTCAGAGCCGAGGGTGTGTGCCTTCCCCTGGGGAGGGAGACCTTTCTGTCCTTTAGTGGAGGGTAAGAATCACACGGGGTTGAGGGGCGCGTGCTGTAGTCCCCCACCTGGGATCATGTGTGGACTCTGGATTGGGGCATATGTCCTGAGGTTTTAGCCTGATAGACGGTTCTGAGGACAGCAGTGCTGACCTGGACCTGCAGCTCATGAGCTACTGCAATGGGTCCCTGCAGGGCAGCTGGACCCCAGCATCAGGGCCCCTGGGGCCCCAACACCTGGAGGAGCCTGCCTCCTGGTGTGGGTGCGAGTGAGTCCCACTAGCCTACCCCTGCTCTCCCCACCCTGGGGTGTTCCGGGATCTCTAGGGCTGCCCTAGTTCAAAGACCTGGATCTGTGGGGCATGCCCAGGGCCCTGGAGGCCACATCCAGCTGGGAGAGTACTCATTCAGCACGGAGCCAGTATCCAGGGATGGCCAGAGCCATGGGGGGCTGGATCCCATTAGTGTTTGTGTTGGGCCTTGGGGGGGCTCAAAACACCCCGGCACCCACAGAGCCTTGGGCCAGGCCAACCCTGGTCCCTCTGGGTTAGCAGCTGGTGTCCTGTGCAGGGTGTGCCACCCTCAAGGAGGGACAATGGGGTTAGGCAGGGCACAGTGGGTCCTCTGCAGCACTCACCTGCACCCACCCTCTCAGGGGCTCATTGTTCCCCCCTCCCTGCAGCCCCTGTGTACTCTAGGGGTCACCGTGTTTCTGATGGGAGCAGGGTATCTAGAGAATGCAGGGGAGGCTGAGCATGTCCCACCAGGTCCTTGCTGGGGTCCGATGGTGTGGGGGTTGATGGTGTGGGGGCAGGGTTATGATGCTGGTGGAATGTGGGGGATGATGTAGGGAGGATGGTGTTGGGGTATAGTGTGGGTGGGGATTTTGTGGGTTATGTGGGTGTGAGGGGGATGGTGTAGGGGGGATGCCATGGGGATGATGATATAGGGGGATGCTGTGGGGGTGGGGAACGAGGGGCATGGCATGGGTGGTCTGTGGACACAGGGCATCCCCTTTGTCTAAGATGCACACGGAGACATCAACAGATAAAGGCGACCCCAGTCTGGGGTTTGCTATGACTCCTGCCCCTGGGGCTCTGAGTGGTCAGTGCAGGGCCCTAGCTGGACATGTGCTAACGCTGAACTAAAATTGGAATGGTCTTAATTTTCACGGCCTCCACGCATCCCGTCCCGTCCTATCTAGCTCCTTCCCCCTTCCTTAGAGCTACTATTAGAGCAATTGCAAATGTGCAGCATGGCAGCCTGTGTTGGGGGACAGGCCCAGGGATTTGGGATCAGGAAGACCTGGAGCGCGGGCATCTCGGATATGTAGGAGGATTCGGTGCTGCAGACTCTTATTCCCTAAGACTATCTTGACAACTGACTTTGTACATAGACAAGCTCTCCTTTGTCTTTAGAAGATGAAGAGCGAGTCAAAGCGTTTTTTCTCTGCCCATCTGATTGCTCAGATTCCAATCTGATGCGTATTTCCTGTTAATAAGGATAATTTACTATCCGTAGTACTATGGTTAAAATATACTGACACAAGTAATTCAGAGAGGGTTTCTCATCTCTTTCTTCACAGCTCAATCACTCCTCAGGAAATGCATCTCTATGGATTTGGAAAGATCTGAAAAACATTACTACCAATGGTCCTATTATTATGTGAAGGATTCTTCCCTGAGATTCTTCCCCTGTTTCAACTGACACTGAAACACTGTGAACTCTTTGGAAGACAAATGTCAAGGAAATAAATGTTATGCATTGCTAATATTAAATGCACTTGCAGTATAGTGTCTTTTATAATAGAAGTATTTTTATCTGATTTTTTCTATTTATTATCTTTTCCTGCTTTTCTGGTTTAGGAGTCATTATACGTGTTCATAAGTGTTTTTCTTTCCTTCTGATATAAAATCCTTACTTTGTTCCCAACGAGGGAACTCTTTAAGAATGAGACAAAGTTAATTAAACTATTCTTAAAGTGTCTTCACACTTGGAGCCTGATTCATTTAAGTCAATTTTCAAAATAAATCTTATTGATTAGAAAAAAACAAAGATTTATAGGGAAATTAAAAGATAGTACAGAGAATACTCTTGCACTTCTCCTCAATTTCTCCAATTATTGATATCTTATTTTATTTTATTTTATTTTTTAATAATTTTTTTCTTTATTTATGATAGTCACAGAGAGAGAGTGAGAGAGGCAGAGACACAAGCAGAGGGAGAAGCAGGCTCCATGCACCGGGAGCCCGACGTGGGATTCTATCTCGGGTCTCCAGGATCGTGCCCTGGGCCAGAGGCAGGCGCCAAACCACTGCGCCACCCAGGGATCCCGATATCTTATTTTAGTATGGTACTAATATTAGCTAATGAATCAATATTAAAATATTTGCATTCACCAAAGACCATACTTAATTCAGATTTCCTTAGTTTTTGCTAAGTTACCATCCCTCATGTCACATTCCATTTGTCCTCATTTTCTTAGGCTCCTCTGGATTGTGACAGTCTTTCAGGCTCTCCTTGTTGTTGTTGAACTGGAACACTTTGAGAAGTAGAGTATTTTGTAAAATTTCCTTCAGTTGGGACATGTCTGTTGTTTATCTCATGATTGAACTGTTTCTGTGGATTATATACAGAGATATACTGCCATTTTTATTATATCATATAAAGGATAGATACTATGAGCATGATTTATCAGTCTTGGTATCGATCTGATCATCTTAATGAGATAGTGTTTGTCAGCTTTCTCCATAGTAAAGTGATTCATCATTATTATTCTCATTATTATTAATAATAATAATAATAATAATAATATTTTAACTTTTTCATAATATATTTTGTGGAAGGAAGTTACTATGTGTATTCCACACATACGAGTGGGAAGCTATGCTCATCAACTTGAGGGTGGAATGTCTGCACAAATTGTTTGAAATTCTTCTATATGGGAGACTTCTCTTTCGTCTGGGTTTGTTTGTTTCTTTCTCAAAGATGTTATTTATTTATTTGAGAGAGAGAGAAGATAAAAAGCATTAGTGAGAGGGGCAGAGGGAGAAGGAGAAGCAGGTTCCCTGCTGAACAGGGAGCCTGCCTTGGGACCTGGATCATGATGTGAGCCTAAGGCAGAAGCTCAACTGGCTGAGCCACCCAGGTGTCACTCTTTCCTTCGTTCTTTCTACTTATTTAAATAACAAATTTATTTTTTATTGGTGTTCAATTTTCCGACATACAGAATAACACCAATTGCTCATCCTGTCAAGTGCCCCCCTCAGTGACCGTCACCCACTCACCCCCATCCCCCACCTTCCTCCCCTTCCATCACCCCTAGTTCATTTCCCAGATTTAGGAGTCTATGTTCTGTCTCCCTTTCTGATATTTCACACACATTTCTTCTCCTTCCCTTATATTCCCTTTCACTATTATTTATATTGCCCACATGAATAGGAACATACAATGTTTGTCCTTCTCCAATTGACTTACTTCACTCAGCATAATACCCTCCAGTTCCATCCACATTGAAGCAAATGGTGGGTACTTGTCATTTCTAATGGCTGAGTAAAATTCCATTGTATGCATAAACCACGTCTTCTTTATCCATTCATCTTTCGATGGACCAAGGCTCCTTCCACAGTTTGCCCATTGTGGACATTGCTGCTGGAGACATCAGGGTGCAGGTGTCCCGGTGTTTCATTGCATCTGAATCTTTGGGGTAAATCCACAACAGTGCAACAGCTGGGTCGTAGTGCAGGTCTATTTTTAACTCTTTGAGGACCCTCCACACAGTTTTCCATAGTGGCTGCACCAGTTCACATTCCCACGAAGAGTGAAAGAGGGTTCCCTTTTCACCGCATCCTCTCCAATATTTGTGGTTTCCTGCCTTGTTAATTTTCCCCATTCTCACTGGAATGAGGTCATATCTCATTGTGGCTTTGATTTGTATTTACCTGATGGCAAGTGATGCAGAGCATTTTCTCATGTGTATGTTGGCCTTGTCTATGTCTTCCTCTGTGAGATTTCTGTTCATGTCTTTTGTCCATTTCATGATTGGATCGTTTGTTTCTTTGGTGTTGAGTTTAAGAAGTTCTTTATAGATCTTGGAAACTAGCCCTTTATCTGATACGTCATTTGCAAATATCTTCTCCCATGCTGTAGGTTGTCTTTTAGTTTTGTTGACTCTATCCTTTGCTGTGCAAAAGCTTCTTATCTCAATGAAGTCTGAGTAGTTCATTTTTGCTTTTGTTTCTTTTGCCTTCGTGGATGTATCTTGCAAGAAGTTACTGTGGTCAAGTTCCAAAAGGGTGTTGCCTGTGTTCTCCTCTAGCATTTTGATGGACTTTTGTCTCACATATAGATCTATCATCCATGTTGAGTTCATGTTCATCCATCTTTGTGTATGGTGAAAGAGAGTGGTCTAGTTTCATTCTTCTGCATGTGGATGTCCAATTTTCCCAGCACCATCTGTTGAAGAGACTGAATTTCTTCCAGTGGATATTCTTTCCTCCTTTATCGAATATTTGTTGACCATAATGTTCAGGGTCCACTTCTGGGTTCTCTGTTCTGTTCCATTGACGTATGTGTCTGTTTTTGTGCCAGTACCACACTGTCTTGTTGACCACAGCTTTGTAGGTCAACCCGAAAACTGGCATTGTGATGCTCCCAGATATGGTTTTCTTTTTTAATATTTCCCTGGCTATTCTTTTCTGATTCAACAGAAATCTTAAAATAATTTGTTCTCACTCTCTGAAGAAAGTCCATGGTATTTTGATAGGGATTGCATTAAATGTGTAGATTGCCCTGGGTAACATTGACATTTTCACAATATTCATTCTGCCAATCCATGAGCATGGAGTGCTTTTCCATCTCTTTGGGCCTTCTTAAATTTATTTCAGAAGCGTTCTATAGTTTTTAGGGCATAGATCCTTTACCCCTTTGGTTAGGTTTATTCCCAGGTATCTTATGCTGTCGGGTGCAATTCTCAATGGGATTGACTCCTTCATTTCTCTTTCTTCAGTCTCATTGTTAGTGTATAGAAATGCCATTAATTTCTGGGCATTGATTTGTATCCTGCCACGCTACCATATTGCTATATGAGTTCTAGCAATCTTGGGGTGGAGGCTTTTGGGTTTTCTATGTAGAGTATCATGTCATCAGTGAAGAGGGAGAGTGTGACTTCTTCTTTGACAATTTGAAAGCCTTTAATGTCTTTTTGATGTCAGATTGCTGAGGCTAGGACTTCCAGTAGTACGTTGAATAGCAGTGGTGAGAGTGGACAACCCTGTCTTGTTCCTGATCTTAGGGGAAATGCTCCCAGTGCTTCCCCAGTGAGAATGATATTTGCTGTGGGCTTTTTGTAGATGGCTTTTAAGGTGCTGAGGAATGTTCCCTCTATCCCTGCGCTCTGAAGAGTTTTGATCAGGAATGGATGCTGTGTTTTGTCAAATGCTTTCTCTGCATCCAGTGAGAGGATCATATGGTTCTTGGTTTTTCTCTTGCTGATATGATGAATCACATTGATGGTTTTATGAGTGTTGAACCAGCCTTGTGTCCTGGGGATAAATCTTACATGGTCATGGTGAATAATTTTCTTAATGTACTGTTGGATCCCATTGGCTTGTATCTTGTTGAGAATTTTTGCATCCATGTTCATCAGTGATATTCGTCTGTAATTCTCCTCTTTTTTGTGGGATCTTTGTCTGGTTTTGGAGTTAAGGTGATGCTGGCCTCATAGAACGAATTTGGAAGTACTCCATTTCTTTCGATCTTTCCAAACAGCTTTAGTAGAATAGGTTTGATTTCTTCTTTAAACGTTTGATAGAATTCCCCTGGGAAGTCATCTGGCCCTGGACTCTTGTGTCTTGGGAGTTTTTTGATGACTGCTTCAATTTCCTCCCTGGTTATTGCCCTCTTCAGGTTTTCCATTTCTTCCTGTTCCAGTTTTGGTAGTTTCTGACTTTCCAGGAATGCGTCCATTTCCTCTCAATTCCTAATTTATTGTCGTTTAGCTGTTCATAATATGTTTTTAAAATCGTTTGTATTTCCTTGGTGTTGGTAGTGATCTCTCCTTTCTGATCGTGATTTTATTAATTTGAGTCTTCTCTCTCTTCTTTTTAATAAGGTTGGCTAATGGTTTATTTATGTTATTCATTCTTTCAAAGAACCAACTCCTGGTTCTGTTGATCTGTTCCACACTTCTTCTGGTCTCCATTTCATTGAGTTCTGCTCGAATCTTAATTAACTCTCTTCTGCTGGGTGTAGGGTCCATCTGCTGTTATTTCTCTAGCTCCTTCATGTGTATGGTTAGGTTTTGTATTTCACTTCTTTCCCATTTTTGAATGAATGCTTGTATTGGGATGTTTTTCCCCCTTAGCACTGCTTGTGCTGCATCCCGAAGATCTTGAACGGTTGTGTCTTCATTATCATTAGTTTCCATGAATCTCTTTATTTCTTCCTTATTTTCCTGATTGACCTTTCATCTTTTAGCAGGATGGTCCTTAACCTCCATGTGTTTGAGGTCCTTCCAGACTTCTTGTTGTGATTTAGTTCTAATTTCAAGGCATTATGGTCTGAGTATATGCAGGGGATAATCCCCATCATTTGGTATCAGTTCAGACCCGATTTTTGACCCAGTATGTGGTCTATTCTGGAGAAAGTTCCATGTGCACTTGAGAAGAATGTGTATTCAGTTGAGTTTGGATGTAAAGTTCTGTAGATATCTGTGAAATCCATCTGGTCAAATGCATCATTTAAAGCTCCCCTTTCTTTGGATATGTTGTGCTTCGAAGACCTATCGAGTGTAGAAACAGCAAGATTGAAGTCACCAAGTATAAGTGTATTATTATCTAAGTATTTCTTCACTTTGGTTATTAATTGGTTTCAATATTTCGCAGCTCCCACCTTCAGGGCATATATATTGAGGATTGTTAAGTCCTCTTGTTGGATGAGATCCATACTCATACTTAAGTATGAGATAGTGTCCCTCTTCATCTCTCACTACAGTCTTCGGGGTAAATTTTAGTTTATCTGATATAAGGATGGCTACCCCTGCTTTCTTTTGAGGATCATTTGAATGGTAAATGGTTCTCCAACCTTTTATTTTCACGTTGTAGGTGTCTTCTGTCTAAATTGCATCTCTTGTAGACAGCAAATAGATGGGTCCTGCTCTTTTATCCAGTTTGAAACCCTGCACCTTTTGATGGGGTCATTAAGCCCGTTCACATTCAGAGTTACTCTTGACAGATATGAGTTTAGTGTCATCATGATATCTATTCAGTCCTTGTTTTTGTGGATTGTTCCACTGAACTTCTTCTTAAAGGGGAATTTTAAGAGTCCCCCTTAAAATGTCTTGCTGAGCTGGTTTGAAGGTCACATATTCTTTCAGTTCCTGCCTGTCTTGGAAGCTCTTTATCTCTCCTTCCATTTTGAATGAGAGCCTTGCTGGATAAAGTATTCTTGGTTGCATGTTCTTCTCATTTAGGACCCTGAATATATCCTGCCAGCCCTTTCTGGCCTGCCAGGTCTCTGTGGAGAGGTCAGCTGTTACCTCAATGCTCCTCCCCATAAATGTCAGGGATTTCTTGTCTCTTGCTGCTTTAAGGATCTTCTCTTAATCTTTGGAATTTGCAAGCTTCACTATTAAATGTCGAGGTGTTGGACGGTTTTTGTTGATTTTAGGGGGGGATCTCTCTATTTCCTGGATCTGAATGCCTGTTTCCCTTCCCATATTAGGAAACTTTTCAGCTATGATTTGTTCATATACATACTCTGGCCTTCTGGCCCTTTTGGCACCCTCGGGAAACCCAATGAAATGTAGGATTTTCTTCCTCAGGCTGTCGTTTTTTCCCTTAATCTGTCTTCATGGTCTTTCAATTCTCTGTCTCTTTCTTTCAGTTTCTCTCTTTGCCATCAACTTTTCTTGTATGTCACTCACTCGTTCTTCCACCTAATTAACCCTCATCGTTAGGACATCTAGTTTGGATTGCATCTCATTCAATTGATTTTTAATTTCTGCCTGATTGGATCTAATTTCTGCAGTCATGATGTCTCTTGAGGCATTTAGTCTTTTTTTTCTGGAGCCACCAGTAGCTCTATAATAGTGCTTCTTATTTGGCTCTCTGACATTGAATTGTAATCCAGATTTTGTAACTCTGTGGGAGACAGGACTGTTTCTGATTCTTTCTTTTGAGGTGAAGTTTTCCTTCTAGTCATTTTGCTCTGTGCAGTGTGGCCAAAAACACGTTGTACTGGGAGATGGAGAAAAAGAGAGAGAGAGAAGGAAGGAAAAGAAATAAAGAATAAAGAAGAAAGGAAAGAAAGGAACAAAGAGAAGAAAAACAGAAAGAAAAAGAAAGAAAGGTGAAAAAAAGGTGGGGGAAGCAATCAGAAATCAAAAAGAACCACAACAACAAAAAAGAACACACGGGGAGTATCTTCTGATTCTGTATACTTTAAGGCCCTTGACTTCCCCTGGAACTTATCCCTCTAGTGGTCTTCTGTGGGAGGGGCCTGTGGTGCTGATTTTCAGGTGTTAGTACTTGGGGGAGCTGCTCTGCCCCCTGCCTGGGGGAGGGCTCAGTGGGGGTTGTTTACCCTGTGAGGCTACTGGAGGAACAACTCCAGTGGCTGTGGCAGCTCTGGAAACCTGGATTCATCCCCCACAGTAACTGTGGAGCTCTCTGTCTGCAGGGGCATGGAAGCTCCACGGTGGGGCCGCTGATCTGCTCAGCTTGGGGCAGGAGCGTCCTCACTGTCCTGGGCCCTCCTGGCCTCTGACTGTCCCTGGGGAGGCCGGATCGTGGGCTGTGGCCCGTCGCCCTCTGCTCCTGGTCTGTGCTATTGGATTCACGCTCTTGGCCACGCAGCCACCTCTCCGAAGAGCCTCCACGTGAGCCCCTCTGAGCTGCTCCTGGAGCCGCCCAGCCCCCTCCGCACTGTGCCTGTTCCTCTGCCAGAGCCACCACTGTGGAACTCTTCCCAGAACCAGGCAGCCCCCTCCGCGGAGCCACCGCCCATGCCCCTCTGATCTGCTCCCACATCAATATGTGCCCGCTGCAGCACTTAGGGAGCTCATCGCACTCTCCTGTTTGAGCGGCAGGTGTCTGTTAGTGTCCCAGGGAGCCCAAGAGCACCCCCGCCCTTCAGGGGTCCTGCTCTAACTCCCTGTGCGCCAGGAAGATTGGTGCAGCTCCTGCTTCTCTGGGACAGAGCCTCCTGTCCTGGAAACACTCGCCCCAGCCTTAGCCCAGCTCCTCGTGGGACCCCTCCGCTTTGGATGCCTTTTGTTTCTTTATTTCTTCCCTCCCCCCCAGTCTTCCTACCTTGATTGAAGCGCGAACTTTTCTCGAAGTAGCATTCTAGCTGGTCTCTGTTTAAATCTCAGGCCGAATTTGAAGATTTTCAGGATGATTTGAAGGTTATCTAGGTAATTTGGTGGAGACAGGTGATTTGATTTTGAAGACCCTATTCTTCTGTCATCTTGCCCCTCTTCCTGTATGTTGCCTTTTAGTGTTGTTTCTTTCCTTCATTTTGTGGAAGCTTTTCAATTTGATGAAGTCCCAATAGTATTTTTGCTTTTGTTTCCCTCAACTCAGAGGTATATCTAGAAAGAATATCCAATGGCCAATGTCAAAGACGTTGCTGCCCATCATTTCTTCTTTTTTATGGTTTCAGGTCTCACTTTTAGGTCTTTCATACATTTTGAGTTTATTTTTTATATATATGGTGTAAAAAAATGTTCCAGTTTCATTCTTCTGCATGTGGCTGCCTGGTTTTCCCAACACCATTTATTCTTATCCTGGGGTCAGGGTTAGGGTTTGTTGAAGAGACTGTCTTGGTGCCATTGGATATTCCTTCCTGCCTTGTTGTTGATTAATGGATCATAGAGTTACAGGTTTGTATCTTGTTTCGGCTTTCCATTCTGTTCTATTGATCTAAGCATCTCCTGTTGGGAGATTCTTGATTGCTGATTCAATTTCTTTGCTGGTTATCTCTCTGTTCAAGTTTCTTATTTCTTCCTTTTTCATTTTTGCTTTGTTATATATTTCTAGGAATTGATGTATTTCTTCCAGGTTCTAGGTTGCTGGCATATAATTTTTCATAATGTTCTCTTATAATCATTTGTATTTCTCTAGTGTTGGTTGTTATTTCTCTTTTCTCATTTGTGATTTTATTTGGGTCCTTTCTCATCTTTTTATCTTTTTTCTTTTTTAAAGATTTTATTTATGTATTCACGAGAGGCACAGAGAGACAGAGGTATAGGCAGAAGGAAAATAAGCCTCCATGCGGGGAGCCTGATGTGGGACTTGATCCCCAGGACCCAGGGAACATGACATGAGCCAAAGCAGATACTCAACCACTGAGGCACCCAGGTGCCTTGCTGATTCAATTCCTTTGCTAGTTATGGGTCTGTTCATATTTTCTATTTCTTCCTATATCAGTTTTGCTCGTTTGCACATTTCTAGGTATTTGTCCATTTCTTCCAGGTCTCCCAGTTTGTTATCGAATAATCTTTCATAGTATTCCCTTATAATTGTCTTATTTTTCTGGTGTTGATTGTGATCTCTCTTCTCTCATTTGTGATTTAATTTATTTAGGTCTTTTCTCTTTTCTTGGTGATAAGGCTGGCTAGGGCTTGATTCATTTTATTAATTATTTTATAGAACCAGCTCTTAGGTTTGTTATTCCATTCTACTGTTTTGTTGTTTCTGTATTGTTTCTTTCTGCTCTAATCTTTATTTTTTTCCCGTCTTCTGTAAGCTTGAGGCTTTGTTTGCTCTTCCTTTTCCAGCTCCTTTAGTTGTAGGGTTAGGTTGTGTATTGGAGACTTCTTGTTTCTTGAGGTAGGCCTATATTGCTCTGGACTTCCCTCTTTGGACTGCCTTTGCTACATCCCAGAGGTTTGGAGAAACATGGTTTATTTTCATCTGTTTTAACTTTCCTCTTTAATTTCCTGGTTGCTCCATTCATTCTCTTGTAGATTTTCCATAATCTCCATGTATTTTTGGTCTGTCCAAATTTTTTCTTACGGTCGACTTCGAGTTTCATAGCGTCGTGGTCTGAAAATGTACAGGGTGTGATATCAACCGTCTTGTACGTGTTGTACCTGTTAAGGGCTGATTTGTGGGCCATGATATGATCTGTTCTGGAGAATGTCCCATGTGCACTTGAAAGGAATGTGTATTCTGCTATAGGATGAAATGTTCTGACTATATGTGTTGAGTCCTGTAGTACAGTGTGTCAAGGCTATTGTTTCCCTGTTGATTTTCTGCATAGATGATTGGTCCATTGCCATAAGTGGGTGTTAAAACCCCTGTCATTGTATTATTATCAGTGAGTTCCTGTACGTTTGTTGTTAATTGGTTTCTATATTTAGGTACTCCCATGTTGGCAGCATAAATATTTAGTTGTTTGATCTTGATAGAGAGTCTTTTTAATTATGAAATAATGCCCTTCTTCAACTCTTCTTACAGTATTTGTTCTTTTTTGAAATTTAAATAATTTATTTATTCATTCATGAGAGATGCACTGAGAAGCAGAGGCAGAAACATAGGCAGAGGGAGATGCAGGCTCCCCAAAGGGAGGCCGATGTGGGACTCGATCCTGGGATCCCAGGATGACACCCTGAGCCAAAGGCAGATGCTCAACCACTGAGCCACCAGGTGTCCCCCAGGGTTTGGTGTCAAATCTAGTTTGTCTGATATAAGTATGGGTCCTCCAGCTTTCCTTTGATATCCATTAGTGTGATAGATGATTTTCCATCCCCTGACTTTCAATCTGTTGGTGTCCATAGGTCTAAGATGAGCATCTTGTGGGCAGCATACAGATGGATCTTCTTTTTTAAATAACAATTGCATTTATGAGACAGTGAGAGAGAGAGAGAGAGAGAGAGAGAGAGAGAGGCAGAAAATTATGCAGAGAGAGAAGCAGGCTCCCAACCAGGAGCCCAATATGGGACTCGATTCCAGACTCCAGGATCACACCCTGATTCAAAGGCAGAGGCTCAACCCCTGAGCCACCCAGGCATTCCGGATCCTGTTTTTTAAGCCACTCTGATACCCTAGATCTTTAGTTTGGAGCATGAGGTCTATCAGCATTCAGAGTGATTATTGAAAGATATCAACTTAATGCCTTTGTTTTACCAGTAGAGCTTGTGTTTCTGGTGATGTTCTCGGGTCCTTTCTAGTCCTTGTTGCTTTAGGTCTCATTTTTCCCCCACTAGAAGTGTCCCTCTACAAATTCCTTACTGGACTGTTTTAGTGGTCATGATCTCCTTTATATTTTGCCTGTCTGGGAAACTCTTTATCTCTCCTTCTATCCTGAAGGACACCCTTGCTGAAGAAAGAACTCATACAAATTTAGCTCCAATTAGAAGAAATTTAAAAACATAAAATAAATTTTTGCTATTATGATTGAGGAAAATGGCATTTAGGAGGAAAACCAGAAGCTGAAAGAGAGTAGGACAGATATCATCATCTGTAGCCTTACAGGGACCTGGTGTCCTTTCCAAGAGGGTCCCCCCCTCTGTAGGATGCTTCCTGATCCTCTGTGCTCCTTGTTGGTACCCAGAAGGCACATCTTCATGCCTCCATCACCTCTGCAGTCGTGGTTTGTAGTGTCTTCCATGAATCCCGTTGGGGACCAGAGCGTCGTGTACGTAACCATCCAGCTGCTGTCTGACAACATTGGGGGGATTCTGAATTTTGTTGGTTTTGGGGTGTGTGTGTTTCTATCACATGCAGCTCTCACATGCAGCTATCTGATTCTCTGGCTCTGGGGATGAGCATTTCGCACCCCAGTCTGCTGGGGCCTCCACAGAAGTGACCCTAAGCCCCCTGGTCTCTGCGGCTTCTCTCAGAACCATGCGTTCACTCTGCCTGTGGCCGAGCTTTTTTGGTTGTTTTTTTACCACAGACTCCTGTGCCTAAGACTGCAACTCCGAGAAACCACTGAGAAGCCAACACTGATGAAAACACAGGAGGGTTTATTTACAAGCTCGAGCTTATATCCAAGTATACCTGACACAGCGGAGGAGGGACTTGGACCCCGAGGTGGGTTTTAGCTTAGTTTTAAGGGCTGGTCTCAGGGACCTCCAGAAGGGCTGGAGCAATTCTTCAAGTTCTCTTTACATTTTGATATGGGGCCTTCAAGGGCGTTGAACTCTGTTCTCATTCTAACACGGGACATTCTGGGACCTTAAGGTGTAAGCTGTTTTCTTCTTTTTTTCCTGTAACTGAAGTAATGTAAATTTTAGCTCTTATTCAAAGGGGCCTGGGATGGCTGTACTTGTGCTAGCACTGAACTTAAAGTGGAACAGCCTTAATTTTCTCAGCCTCCACACAGACAAGTGACTGAAGTTTAAAACTCCTAATTTTAGGGGCTGCCCTGGTGGAGACCTGTGCTCTTCCTGCCCGGGATTGTGTCCTCCCACTCCTGGCCTTTGCTGGCCTGCTCCAGGAACACAGTCCCGTGACTGCACAGGGGTTTGCAGCTTATGGCCACACAGAGCAGACAGCTGGCACGAGTCCCGCTACTCTCAGCCGGGGACCCACTCCTGTGCCTGGGAACAGTTGGCGCCACCGTCCTTGGGACCCCTGGGATCCTGAGTCCACCCTGTCGCTCCAGGGATGGCCCCCCACTTCTCCACCTGAACACCTTAAGTCTAGTGTGTCCCCCACTCTAGCAGACTTCTGAAAGTTTGATTTTGTACTCTGCTGCTTATAATATTGTGCATAGACCCATCAGCTGGCTCCCTGCCCTTGTGGGATCCGGGCCTCTGTCTCCCCAAGACCAACTGATTGATTTTCATTAAGATTTTCTTTTTCTGTAATCTCTACACCCAACATGGGGCTTGAACTTGCTACCCGAAGAACAAGAGTCCCATGTTCTTACGAACCGCACCAAGCCGGTCAGTCTCCCTTTGATTGATAGATACATGTTAATTGAAGCAGAGGTGTTGCATGTGTCAGGGCAGAAACAGACCCCACGCATTGAAGTGTGGTGGAGTCATTTGGACGTTGATCAATGTTCAGGAAACCATAGCTTCCCTGGGAGCCCAGGGAGCAAGGGCCACACACATGAAAAGTTGATAATTTCCTTTACCGTAGTAGATATTTTACTGATTATTTATTTAAAGTCCTATCCAATGGTAAATGTCAATCTAGGATTGGGATACAGTGAGAACGTTCTAGGAGTTGGAGGTAACTCAAACTCCCTGTCAAGGACTAAATGTTCCAGTTCGATGTAGAGATAGGCAAGGAAGCAAAGAGTTATGAAACATGGCATGGGGGTGCCTGGCTGGCCTGGTTGGGGGATCTTGATATCAGGGTGGTGACTTTGAACTCCATGTTGGGTATAGAGAGGACATAAAATTAAAATATTTAACAAATAATAAATGGATGAACAAATAAAGCATGACATCAAAGGTAAGTGCTTGCTTATGTCTCACCTGCGACCTATTCTTGATCTCCCCGCTTGCAATACTTGGCCCAGATGACGTCCTCCACAAAGGACAGTCCCACGCAAGTGGAAGTGGGCGTCTTTCAGTGTAAGATCTGTGGTCCCCCTCATTCTGCAGGGAGAGAAGAGCCGTGAAGGCATGAGTTCAGTGGATCAGCATTCACCTAGGCAGTGATCATTTCCAATCACGGTAGCCAGAGTTCAGCCACCTTTTAGGACCAGATGTCATAAGGACGCCTCTTTGGTCATTGGCTTGGATGCAGGGTGGAGGCTAAACAACAATTAGGAAGAACAAAAGAGGATGAAAACCAGAAGCTGAATGAGTGGAGGACAGATTTCACCATCCGTAGCCTTCACAGGGACCTGGTGTCCTTTCCTAGGAGGGCCTCCCCCTCGTAGGATGCTTCCTGCCCCTCTGCACTCCTTGTTGGAACCCAGGAGGCACATATCCGTTCCTCCAGCACCTGTGCTTTCATGGTTTATAGCGTCTTCCATATATCCTATTGGGGACCACAGCGTCATGTATGTAACCATCCAGCTGCTGTTTGACAACATTGGAGGGATTCCAGCTTTTGTTGGTTTTGGGGTGTGTGTGTGTCTCTCACATGCAGCTATCATGTGCCACTATCTGATCCTCTGGCTAGGAAACCCAAACGCCGAAATGGTTGGCACAACATCATTTCTGGTGCTGGTGCTGGGCGGTTAACTGGGCTCTCCTGGCTGACCCGGGGCTCCCTCATGCAGTGACTTTCCACTGGAGGGTCAGCTGAGCTGGAAGATCCGGCTCGACCACATTTCCATGTCCGACAGTGGGTCGCGCTGAGCCCCAGCTGCTTCTCTTCTCCCTGATGCCTCTCCAGCAGGGAGCCAGAACTTGGGGCTGCCCTGGTGGGAGCTCCTGCGGAACTGCCTGCCCATGGCGGGGAGCCATGGGGCTGCCTGTGTTTGGGAGTCAGGGTGGGGACGGGGATGGGGTTCCTTGGTTCCCTGTGCTGCCTGGCCTTCAGGCCGAGCCCCATGCTCACCCAGCCCCTACTCACTAGGGCGAGGAGGGTATCCTCCACACACTGGTGTGAGAGATCCAGCACCACAAGTTGTGCACGCTGAGTCCACCTGGTGAGATTGGCCCAGGTGCCTGAGCTGCAAGTGTGGGACCCAGGAAATTTAACAAAATTCCCTACCCCTGGACAAGGAGAGCAGGACTGATTCCATTTTGTGCTACACCCGCCATCTCCCCTATGACCCCCACATGAACTACTTATTGCTTAAGGCGCTGCCCCACCTAAATCCAGCTGCTGGGCACACCCTATTCGGAAATGGGTGGACATGTGATCACTCTGAACTTAAATTGGAATGGACTTAATTTTCATGGACTCCATGAGTCCCATCTCATCTAATCTCCCCCTTCCCAGGAGCTCCCAAGAGAGCAACTGCAAATGACCTCACCATGGCAGCCTGTGTTGGGGGACAGGCCCAGGGAATTGGGATCAGGAAGATGTGGAGCGCGGGCGTCCCGGCTCTGCAGCGGGATTTGATGCTGCAGACTCTTATTCCCTAAGGCTATCTTGACAGCTGACTTTGTACATAGAAAAGCTCTCCTTAGTCTTTAAAAGATGAAGGGCTAGTCAAAGCCTTTTTCTCTGCCTGTCTGATTGCTCAGGTTCCAATCTGAGATGTATTTCCTGTTAATAAGGATAATTTACTAACTGTAGTACTATGGTTAAAATATTCTGACAGAAGTAATTCAGAGGGATGGGGTTTCTCATCTCTTCACAGCTCAGTCAGTCATCAGGAAATGCATCTTTATGCATTTGGAAAGAACTGAGAGACATTATTACCAATGGTCCTATTATGATGTGAAGGATTCTTCCCTGAGATTCTTCCCCTGTTTCAACTGACACTGAAACACTGTGAACTCTTTGGAAGACAAATGTCAAGGAAATAAATGTTATGCATTGGTAATTTTAAATGCACTTGAAATATGGTGTCTAATATAATAGAAGTATTTTTATCTTATTTTTTGAATAATAAATTTATTTTTTATTAGTGTTCAATTTACCAACATACAGAATAACACCCAGTGCTCATCCCATCAAGTGCCCCCTTAGTGCCTGTCACCAATTCACCCCACCCCATTTTCCTCCCCTTTCATCACCCCTAATTTGTTTCCCAGAGTAAGGAGTCTTTATGTTCTTATTTTTGCTATTTATTATCCCTTCCATCTCTTCAGGTTGAGGAGGCATTATACGTGTTCATAAGTGTTTTTCTTTCCTTCTGATATAAAATTCTTACTTTGTTCCATCGACGGAACTCTTTAAGAAAATGGGAAAAATTAATTAAACTATTCTTAAAATGTCTTCACACTTGGAGCCTGATTCATTTAACTCAATTTTCAAAATAAATCTTATTGAATAGGAAAAAACAAAGATTTATTGAGAAATTGACAAGATAGTATAGAGAATTCTCATGCACTCGTACTCAATTTCTCCAATTTGATATCTTATAATAGTACAGTACAAATATTAGCTAATGAATCAATATTAAAATATTCGCATTAACCAAAGACCATACTTAATTCAGATTTCCTTCGTTTTTGCTTAGTTACCATCCCTCATATCACATTCCATCTGTCCTCATGTTTTCTTAAGCTCCTCTGGATTGTGACAGTCTTTCAGCCTTTCCTTGTTGTTGTTGAACTGGAACACTTTGAAAAGGAGAGTATTTTGTAAAATTTCCCTCAGTTGGGACATGTCTGTTGTTTATCTCATGACTGAACTGTGATTGTGGATGATATAGAGAGATATACTGCCATTTTTATTATATCATATAAAGAATAGATACTATCAACATGATTTATCAGTCTTGGTATCGATCTGATCATCTTGCTGAGGTTGTGTTTGTCAGCTTTCTCCATAGTAAAGTGATTCATTTAATTATTATTATCATTATTATTATTATTTTAACATTTTCATAATCTATTTTGTAGAGGGAAGTCAGTATGTGTATTCCACACATACGAATGGGAAGCTATGCTCTTCAACTTGTGGGTGGAATGTCTGCACAAAATGTTTGAAATTCTTCTACATGGGAGTTTCTCATCCTTCTGGGTTTGTTTGTTTGTTTCTCTTTCAAGGATGTTATTTATTTTTTTGAGAGAGAGAGGTGAGAAAAGGCATGGGTGAGAGAGGCAGAGGGAGAGGGAGTAGCAGGTTCCCTTCTGAACAAGGAGCCTGCCTTGGGACCTGGATCATGATCTTAGCCTATGCCTGAAGTTTAACTGACTGAGCCACGTAGGTGCCCCTCTTTCTTTCTTTCACTATTTTTAATATTAGTATAGATTCATGGATATTTATTTTACGCTTTGGGTTATAATCCAGCGCTACTTATTTTGTTGCTTATATTGTATCTGCTCTGGCCCTGGGAGCTCTTTCAGTTCACACCTGTGTCCCTTTAACATATTTCCATCAGTGTGGAGTCTTTTGTCTGTTCATAAATTTTTAAAAGACAAACTTTATGTAAATCTCATTTTTGATTGGCACATTGTTTCTGTCCCCATCCCTATCTTTGCCTCCTTCCCTCTCTCTTGACTGTTTCATTTCTTTATTTATTATGATCTGAAAATAGGAAAGGACATAGGATCTCAAAGTTTGCTATTTTACGGTAAATCAATTCTCCTTGGTGCCTAGCCAGTGGTTCTCGAATGTTAGTGTACAAAAGAATAACCTGGAGAGCTTGTTAATATGGCCAGCAAGCATTTTAATTTTTTTAAGTGAAAGGAAGGGGCAGCTTAGGATTCTGCATGTTAACTGGTTTGCTCAGAAAATAATAATGGAGTTCCTTGAGGGCTTTGCTGTGAAAAGCAGCGACCATGGGGGCAGATGACTATTCTGATACACATATTTATGATTTCTAGTGGCTTGGACCCATATACCTACCGCTTGTGATAAAAAGGGATATAGATTTGGGATTTTCTATCGCCATAGGAAAAACCCTAAAATACTCAGGATCTATGCTCAGAGTTAGTTTTATATTTTAGCATTTGAGTATATATAAGATCCCCCATCTTTTTGTGCTCATTATAGAGGGTTGAGGACCCCACAGCAGCATTTCAGGTCTGAGAGGGAACTGAGGAATCATCAGCTCTCGTCCTCACTTCTGAGACACAGGAATGAAACTGAGAGTTCCAGAGGATTTGATTGTCCAAGTTTACGTGCTTATTGGTGGTGGAGCTAGGTCTGAAAAAGGTCTTCCTAGAGATGGTTCCATCAAGACAGACACCATTGAACATAACTAGTTTAGATAGGCTTTTGTGAAATAGAAATTTTGGGTTACTCTTTCTCCTTTTATAATTTCATATAAAGGTACGACTGTGTGGGACACAGGAAATTTAACAAAAATCCCCTACCCCTGGACAAGCAGAGCAGGACTGATTCCATTTTCTGCTACACCCGCCACCTCCCATATGACCCCCACAATACCTGCTTATTGCTTAAGGCGCTGCCCCACCCTAGCAAAACCGCTGTGCACACCCTAGTCAGAAATAGGCTCCTAACAATGTAACCCTGCTTTGTGCCCACCAAAAGTGTGCGCCGATCCTGACCAAAGTAATAGGCCAACTCAAGTGAATACTATAGGGTAAGGTGTAATTCAATCGGTCACCTGCCTGTGGACCGAAATGACTGTGCAACTTTCTGTGTATCCCATTTGCCACTGGCCCCTATAATGCTGCTATGCCTCTTAGTCTCAGGGTCCAAACCCTGCTCCGCTGTGTCGGGTACACTTGGACCCAAGCTCAAACTTGTAAATAAACCCTCGTGTGTTTGCATCGGTGTCGGCTCCTCGGTGGTTTCACGGATTCACAATCTTGGGCACAACAAAACTCTCCCTCTTCACCAATGACATGATACTTGACGTAGAAAACCCAAAAGCCTCCACCCCAAGATTGCTAGAACACATACAGCAATATGGCAGCGTGGCAGGATACAAAATCAATGCCCAGAAGTCAGTGGCATTTCTATACACTGAAGAAAGAGAAATTAAGGAGTCAATCCCATTTACAATTGCACCCAAAAGCATCAGATACCTAGGAATAAGGCTAACCAAACAGGTAAAGGATCTATACCCTAAAAACGATAGAACACTTCTGAAAGAAATGGAGGAAGACACAAAAATATGGAAAAATATTCCATGCTCATGGATTGGCAGAATGAATATTGTGAAAACGTCAATGTTACCCAGGGCAATGTACATGTTTAATGCAATCCCTATCAAAATACCATGGATTTTCTTCAGAGAGTTAGAACAAATTATTTTAAGATTTGTGTGGAATCAGAAAAGACCCCGAATAGCCAGGGGAATTTTAGAAAAGAAAACCATATCTGGGGGCATCACAATGCCAGATTTCACGTTCTACTACAAAGCTGTGGTCATCAAAACAGTGTGGTACTGGCACAAAAACAGACACATAGATCAATGGAGCAGAAGAGAGAATCCAGATGTGGAACCTCAACTTTATGGTCAACTAATATTCAATAACAGTGGAAAAACTATCCACTGGAAGAAAGACGGCCCCTTCAATAAATGGTACTGAGAAAACTGGACATCCACATGAGGAAGAATGAAACTAGACCACTCTCTTGTACCAGAAAAAGATGACCTCAAAATGGCTGAAAGATCTAAATGTGAGACAAGAGTCCATCAAAATCCTAAAGGAGGACACAGGCAACACCCTCTTTGAACTCGGACACAGTAACTTCTTGCAAGATACATCCACGAAGGCAAAAGAAACAAAAGCAAAAATGAACTATTGGGACTTCATCCAGATAAGAAGCTTTTGCACAGCAAAGGATACAGTCAACAAAACTAAAAGAAAACCTACAGAATGGGAGAAGATATTTGCAAATGACGTATCAGATAAAAGGCTAGTTTCTAAGATCTATAATGAACTTCTTAAACTCCACACCAAAGAAACAAAGAATCCAATCATGAAATAGGCAAAAGACATGAACAGAAATCTCACAGAGGACGACATAGACATGGCCAACATGCACATGAGAAAATGCTCTGCATCACTTGCCATCAGGGAAATACAAATCCAAACCCCAATGAGGTACCACCTCACACCAGTGTGAATGGCGAAAATTAACAACGCAGAAAACTGCAAATGTTGGCGCGGATGCGGAGAAAAGCGAATCCTCGTGCACTGTTGGTGGGATTGTGAACTGGTGCAAGTACTATGGAAAACTGTGTGGAGGTTCCTCAAAGAGTTAAAATTGGACCTGCCCTATGACCCAACAATTGCACTGTTGGGGATTTACCCCAAAGATACAGATGCAATGAAATGCTGAGACACCTGCACCCCGATGTTTAGAGCAGCAATATCCACAACAGCCAAACTGTGGAAAAAGCCTCAGTGTTCATCAAAAGGTGAATGGATAAAGAAGATGTTGTTTATGCATACAATAGAATGTTACTCAGTCATTAGAAATGACAAATACCCACCATTTGCTTCAACATGGATGGAACTGGAGGGTATTATGCTGAGTGAAATGAGTCAATCAGTGAAGGACAAACATTATATGTTCTCATTCATTTGGGGAATATAAATAATAGTGAAAGGGAATAGAAGGGAAGGGAGAAGAAATGGGTATGAAATATCAGAGATGGAGACAGAACGTAAAGACTCCTAACTCTGGGAAATGAACTAGGGGTGCTGGAAGGGGAGGAGGGTGGGGGTGGGTGTGAATGGGTGATGGGCACTCAGGGGGGCACTTCTGGGATGAGCATTGGGGCCTCAACTGGACCTAGTGTCTCTAGTCCCCCTCTGGGCCTCACCCTGATGTGGTGACTCTGGTCCCCACGTGGATGTCACCAGGACCGGGTGACTCTGGTCCCCCTCTGGGCCTCACCTGGAGCTGGGGACTCTGGGCCTCAACTGGGCCTCAACTGGACCTGTTCAATCTACTCCTCACTAAGGCCTCAACTGGACCTTGTAACTCTGGTCCTACCTGGGCATCCCAGGGACATGATTACTCTGATCCCCACCTGGGCCTCACCTGAGTCTTACTGGGACCTGGTGACTCTGGTCCTCAGCTTAGCCTCACCTGGATCTGGTAACTGGTCCCCACCTGGGCATCACCTTACCTGGTGGCTCTGTTTCCCACATGGACCTCACCTGGTCCTTGTGTCTCTCGTTTCCTTCTAGGCTCATCTGTACCTGGTGAATCCGGTCCCCACCTGGGCCTCACCTGGAACTGGTGACTCTGGTCCTCTGCTTGGCCTTACCTGGACCTGGTGACTGTGTTCCCCACCTGGGCCTCACCTGGACCTGGTGAATCTGTTTCCCACCTGGGCTCACCTGGACCTGGTGACTCTGATCCCATCCTGGGCCTCATCTGGGTCTGGTTTCTGTGGTCCCCACATGGGCCTCAACTGGATATGGTGGCTCTAGTTCTCACATCAGGTTCACCTGGACACGGTGACTGTGGTCCCCTTCTTGGCCTCACCTGAACCTGGTGACTCTGAGCACCATCTGGGCCATACCTTGCCTTGGTCGCTCTGGTCCTCACCTGGGTGTCTTTCAGACCTGGTTAATCTGTTCCACACCTGGGCTTCACCTGGACCAGGGGATTCTGGTCCCCTTCTGGGCTGTTCCTTGACCTGGTGACTCTGGTCCCCTCCTGGGCCTCACCTGGACCGGGTGACTCTGGTTTGCACATGGACCTCACCTGGAGCTGGTACGTGTGGTGTCCTTCTGGCCTCACCTGGACATGGTGACTCTGGTCCCCATCTAGGCCTCACCTGGCCCTGGTGACACTGGTCCTCAGCTTGGCCTCACCTGGACCTGCTGAGTGTGGTTGCCACCGGGGTCTCACCCAGGCCTGGAGACTCTGGTCTCCACCGGGGTCTTCCCCATACCTGGTGAATCTGGTCCTTACCTGTTCCTTAACCAGACCTGGTGACTCTGGTCACCACCTGGGCCACAAATGGACCTGGTGGCTCTGGTTTCCACATGGGGCTCACCTGGACCTGGGTCCTGTCGTCTCCTTCTAGGCCTCACCTGGACCTGGTAACTCTGATCCTCATCTGGGCCTCTTTGTACTGGTGACTCTGGTCCCCTCTTGTGCCTCAGCTGGACCTGTTGACTCTAGTCCTCAGTTTTGCCTCACCTGGACCTGGAGACTGTGTCCCCACCTGGGCCTCATCCAGACCTTGTGACTTTGGTCCCCACCTGGGCCTTACCTTGAGTTGGTGAATCTGGTCCCCCCTGGGATTCACCTGGACCTGGTGAATCTGGTTGCCACCTGGGCCTCACCTGGACCTGGTGCCTCTGGGCTCCACCTGGGCCTCAACCTGGACCTGGTCTTTTTGGTTCCCACCTGAGCCTCATCTGGTCCTGGTGGCTCTGGGTCCCACATGGGGCTCACCTGTACCTGCTGACTGTGGTCCTCACATGGTCCTCACCCAGAGCTGGTGACTGGTATGTGAGGAGTCTGCTCCAGATTCACCCTCTCCCTCCACCCCTCCCCACTGCACCCTCTCTCAAGTAAATCTTCTGAAAATGCACATCAAGTCCTGTGAGCATCTTTATCCCCTCTTCAGAGGTGACTTCATATGTGTAATGACCATTTTAATGCCTTTCATGGACCCACCGTGACTCCCATCAGAAACCCCTTTTCTTTGATATTACTGAAGTACAGTCAACACACAATGTTACGGCAGTTTCAGGGCTACGACCTAGTGATTTGACGATTCTCTGCATACTCAGATCTCCCCACGAGAAGTGTCATCAGCATCTGTCCCCATACAAAGTTGTCACAATAGTACTGACTCTATTGTCTAGGCTGTACTTTCTAAATATCTGTGAATTATTTATTTGAGAACCAGATGATTATAGCTCTTAATATGCTTCGTCTATATTGCCCAACTCCCACTGGCATCCCCTCTGGCTATCCGTCACCATGATCCATCATATTAACAAGAACAAGGACATGGGGCAGCCCAAGGGGCTCAGCAGTTTAGCGCCTGTCTTTGGCCCAGGGTGTGATCCTGGATTCCTAGGATTGAGTCCCATGTCGGGTTCCCTACATGGAGGGAGTCTCTGCATCTCTCTCTCTCTCTCTCTCTCTCTCTCTCTCTCTCTCTCTCTCTCACTCTCTCGATCTCTGTCTCTCATGGGTAAATAAATAAAATCTTTAAAAAAAAACAAGAGAAATTTCAAAGGCATACAATCATCTCAAGTGTTGCAGAAAAAGCATTTGACAAAATACAACATAAAAAGCATAGAGGGATTTAAAAAAAATTTTTTTTGGTGTAGTGGGTTTTGAGGAAATGTATATCAACAGAATGAAGGCCATGTAGGAAGGCCCTCAGCTGACATCATCCTCAAGGCTGAAATCATGAAATCGTCTCCCCTAAGAGCAGGAACAAGCCAAGGACGTCCCCTCTCAGCACTGCAAGTCCAACCATAGTCAACAGACAGGAAACAGAAAAGGTTCCACACCTGTAAGGGGGACGTCAAAATGTCCCTATTTGCCGAAGATTTGACATTAGAAACATGAAACCCGAGAGACTCCACCAAAAACTGTTAGAACTAATGAGTGAATTCAGTAAAGTTGTGGGACACCAAATAAACAGAGATCAGTACCCTTGCTGTATCTCGACAATGAGCACTCAGAAAGGAAATTAAGGACATGACTCCCTTATCAGGAGCATCCAAAAGAACAAAATAATTAGACTGAACCAAGAGAGTGCAAGACTTGTACACTGAAAATTACAATACTTTGGGAGGACATCCTGGGCTTGTGGGGTCGGAGCCTTCATCTTGTTAAAATGTCCACAGTTCCAGAAGCCACTCTCAGTTCCAATGTCATTCCTATCAAAATCATGGTGGCCGATTTTAGAAATAGAAAAAGCCCTCGTAGCATTCATCTGGCCCCACAAATGACCCTGGACAGCAAATCAGTATAGGAGAAGCGGGACAGAGCAAGACACTGTACTCTTCTATTTCAAACGATGTCACAGAGACACAGGAGAAATCAGTGTGGTTCTCGGGCCCCCAGCTGTCTCCGTTGGTTAAGCATCTGACTCCTGACCTCACCCCTGGTCTTGATCTCGGGGTCATGAGTTCTAGCCCTGTGCTGGGCTGTGGATGAGGCATGGAGCCTACTTAAACAAACCAAACCCACAGGGGTGTGGTTCTGGCATAAGCGGAAGGAGCAGAAGAGAGAGCCTGGACGAAAATGCACTCTGATACACTCAACTGATTTTTTAAGCTTAATTTAATTTAAACCCAATTAATTAGCAGTATAGTGTATTATACTTGCAGAGGTAGAATTCAGGGATTCACCAGTTGGAGATAACACCAGGGCTCATGAAATCACGTGCCCTCCTTCATGCCCATCTAAGAGTTACCCTGTCCCTCCACTCCACTCCCCTCCAGCGACCCTCAGTTTGTTTCCTGTGATTGAGTCTCTTTTTCCTCCATCTCTGTTTTCATCTTGTTTTTCCTTCCCTTCACAGATGCCCATCTGCTTTGCTTCTTTAATTTCACCTATGAATGAAATCATACAGTAATTTTGTTTCCTGACTGACTTATTTCACTTAACATAATCCCATTAATTCTATACAGGTCATTGCAAATGGCAGGATTTCCTTCTCTTTGATAGCTGAGTACCATTCCTATAATCTATCATTCTATAATCTATTACCATCATCTATCTCCCATCCTCTTTATCCATCATCTGCCCGAGGACACCGAGGCTCCTCCCACAGTGTGGCTACTGTGGACCCGGCTGCTGTGGACATTGGGGTGCAGGTGTCCCGGAGTCTCACTGCATCTGTATCTCTGGAGTGTGCCCCAGGCCATGCACCTGCCGGTCGCAAGGTGGCTCTATTGGTAACTTCCTGAGAAGCCTCCACACTGTTTCCAGGGCGGCTGCACCAGCCCGCGGTCCCATCCACAGTGGAAGAGGGTTGAGTGAGTTTTGAGGGATGTGGTAATAGTCTGGTCCACATTTCATGTTGCGTCCCGTGGGCTCCAATTCATTGTCCTTATGTATTTCTGGGGAAGCTGGGTATTGGGCTCTGTTTCAGTGAGACATTTCCGAAGCTCACAGGCCTCAACTGGAGCCTGGAAGGAGGCCGGTGGGGCCCCGGTGCAGGCACACTGCTCCCTGCACGTCCTCCTGCAGTGCATGAGCATCCCACAGGGAGCGCCTGACCCCAGGCCCCACCCAGAGGGCACACATGCTCAGTAGGCATCATCAGCCTGCACTTACAGGAGCCTGCCTGTGCTGGGGAGGCCTGAGGAGGACATGGGGCCGCGTCCACGCTGATGAGCCCCAGCGTCCTCAGGACCTGCGGTGAGGCTTCAGGGCGACATTGGGCCGCGTTCACACTGACAGTAGCCCGGGTCACCTCAGGACCTGCGTGTAAGCTTCAGGAAGATGTGGGACCTCATCCATGCTGACAGGAGTCCCTGGGCCACGTCAGGACCTGCAGGGAGGATTCAGGAAGATGTGACGCTGTGGCCACTCTGGCAGGAGCTTCCGGACCCCTCAGGACCCACGTTGAGGTGTCTGGTAGCTGGGGGCCGCATCCACGGTGACAGGAGCCCCGGCGTCCTCAGAATCCGCAGTTTCACTTCGGGAGGACGTGAGGCCACATCCACACAACAGGACGCTGACCTCCTCAGGACCCCCGGTGTAGACTTCGGGAATTATGGGGATGTGTCCATGCGGACAGAAGATCCCAGCCTTGTCTGGGCCCATGGCGAGGCCTACGAAAGATGTGGGGACCGCATCCACACTGACAGGAGTCTCCGGCCTCCTCAGGGCCAATTATGAAGGTTAGGGATGATTTAGGGCCGCGTCCAATCTGACAGGAGCCCACAGCCTCCTCATGTCTTATGGTGAGGCTTGAGGAAAATGTGGGGCCACGTCAACACTGACAGGACCCCCGTCCTCCTCACGACCTGCACTTTGGTTTCAGGACATATGGGGCTTCTTCTATGTCTCCACATCTGGAGAGATGTGGCTCTGAGAAAATTTGCACTAAGAAACATTGTCACAGTTTCAGTATTCCCTCCCCACGATTTGTGAGACCCAATTACTTCCAAACTCCTTTTACCTCCTTTTGGTTTTGGATGGCAATACTGTTCTGTGACTGACCTACACAATCAATGACTCAGTAAGTATCACAACAGTTCAACTCTGTGGAGAGATCCCAAGGGTCTGCTGGAGAAGTATGAAGGAGAACTGTGGACTTGCTTGTTTTACTTTCAGAAATCAGCATTCAGGCTCCTGATAGCAAGTTCAAAAGACTGCAGGTGGCATTCTGGGGACATAGATCGAAACCCGGTGGGGACGGAGCCTGTCTCTGTGCCTGCCATATAGAAGGCCGAATAGACGTCTTTTTGGAATGAATGGATTTTGAATAAATAGGAGAATCTGTGTATGCTGGGTCTGTTTTAGGTCACTGATTCATACTTAGGGAGAGACATTAATCCAGGGAATGGTTCTCTGAACAAGTACTGGGAAAATGTATGCTGTTATTTTTTTAAAGATTTATTTATTTATTCATTCAGGGAGAGCAAGAGAGAGGCAGAGACACAGGCAGAGGGAGAAGCAGGCTCCATGCAGGAAGCCTGATGTGGGACTCGATCCCGGTCTCCAGGATCACACCCTGGACTGCAGGTGGCGCTAAACCGCTGCGCCACCAGGGCTACCCTTTTTTTTTAAAGATTTATTTAGTATCCTAAGTTATTTGAAAAGGAGTAGTAAGATAGATAAGGAGTTCAGAATTGAGAAAAATATTAAAATCATTTGAGGAAAATAAAGGTGTTGATCACAGAAGTGGGTTTCTTGCAATTTACTCACTTATAGCTTGTATATTCTGAACAGAAAAAAAGAAAGGGAAGGAACCCCATGTGCTTGAGGTCATCAATTTCATCTGTAAAAAGAAAATAATACTGCCTGTCCCACAACACTGTTGTGAGGACAAGAAGTGATGGCTGTTGATGTAAAGAGTTGCTAGGTCCAGTCACCACAAAATGTAAAAACAACACATTTTATTAATATAGCTACCAATATAGCTGCAATATACTTTTTATTTTATTTATTTATTATTTATGTATTTATTCATTTGAGAGAGAGAGAGAGAAAGAGAGAGAGAGGGAGAGAGGCCGAGACACAGAGGAAGAAACAGGCTCCATGCAGGGAGCCTGACGTGGGACTCGATCCTGCGTCTCCAGCATCACACACCGGGCTGAAGGCAGCGCTAAATCATTGAGCCACCGGGGCTGCCCTGCAATATACTTTTAAAAAATATATTTTAATTATTTATTCGAGAGAGAGAGAGAGGCAGAGACACAGGCAGAGGAAGAGGCAGCCTCTATGCAGGGAGCCCAAAGTGGGACTCCATCCTGGGTCTCCAGCATCATGCCCTGGGAAGAAGACAGTGCTAAACAGCTGAGCCACCCAGGCTGCCCTTTTTAGAGTCTTCTTAAAACACACAATTCGACTTCTTTCTAACAAAGTTTAATGTGAGTTGGTGTACCTATCAATTAAAAGCTGTAGGGTATGGATCCCAGGCTGCCCCTAAGGTGCATGTTCAGAGCCCTTCCAACTCGTCCAAGTGCAGCGGGAAACCACCGAGCTGGTCTGAGGCCACATCAATAGCTGTGGGAACCAAGTGCCAGAGGCAGTCATGATTTACTGGATCTGAAACCCAGTTCTCTCCAGAAGCATCTGAGTCAGGGAATTAGTTTTTCTCAGGACAGGGTGAAAAATCCTTACACGATCAGGATTTCTCTGATCCCAAGAAAAATGCTTAGCGTTTTTCTTGTTGGTTGTTTTTTTCTCATGTTGCTTGGCTGTTTCTCTGGTCACATTGCCCTACTTCCTATGGGAATTAGTTTTGGAAAGAAATCACTCACATAATGAAAATGACCTAGAAACTCAGGTTAACAAAATTTTCTAGCCAGTGTGGATATGTGTGATTCGCAGTTGCTTTAAGCTGACAGAAGTTTGTTTGCACAAATCAATAACAACTTTTAATAAACGGACTTTACTGTTCACTGCTAAAAATATTCCTGTCAGAGGGGCAAGATGGCCGAAGAGTAGGGTCCCCAAGTCACCTGTCCCCACCAAATGACCTAGCTAACTTTCAAATCATCCTGAAAACCTATGAATTTGGCCTGAGATTTAAAGAGAGGACAGCTAGAGTTCGCATTTCTATCAAGGCAGTTCCCACCTGTGCCTCACTTGGACCTGGTGACTGTGGTTCCCATCTGGGCCTCAGCCAGACCTGGTGACTACAGTCCCCAACTGGGCCTCACCTGGGCCTAGTGACTCTGGTCCCCTTCTTGGCCTCATGTGGACCTGGCAACTGTGGTCTCCACCTTGACCTCACCTGGACCTGGTGACTCTGGTCCCCACCTGGAACTCGCCTGGACATGGTAGCTGTGGACTTCATCTGGACCTGGTGACTGTGGTCCCCACCTGGGCCTCACCATACCTGGTGACTAGGCTCCTCAGCTACCAATGACTAGGATCCAGGATGGACCCTTAGTTGCTACTGATACCGGGACCATCCCCAGGGTCTCACTTGTTCCTGGTGACTATGGTCCTTGTCTGGGCTGACCTGGCTCATCCTTGGCTCTGATCCTCTCCTGGGTCTCCCCTGCTCTTGCAGGTATAGTCCGCCCTCTCGTGGGTGTGTATTGTCTATGGTCCCTTCTGGTCCTCATCTGATGGTAGTGGGCCATGATATTGGCCCTTTGCAAGGCCAGCAGGGTCTCCGAGTCGTCCTGCATGGTGCTGGAATCCAAACACATCCAAGAATGATGGCGCATGAGAACCCTCCGAGGACACATGCATCAGGGTGCTCCTGAGGACAGGTCTGACCAGGGCCGGTGTCAACCCCATAGCCCTGAAGGGCACAGGCTGGGCTGGACCATCACACACGGGCCCTCACTGCCTGTCTGTCACTCACCCACCTACAGTCCACCTTCCCAGCCACTGTCCCAGGACACGCCATCATGCTGGGATCACAGAGCACTCCCACCCTGGTATCAGGAGCACACGGGTGGGGGACTCAGGAGGCTCCGGGGAACTGCCGATCTGATGTTCGTGGTGATGTCTCCCAGCCTGGGGGAGATCTAAGGTTTCTCTTAGATTCCACAAGCACAACGACCAAGGGGAGAAAGCAACGGACTGCACTTCATCAAAATTCAAACCTGATGCCAGCAAGAGTGCGACCAAACTCCCCACCCTGAGGGCAACAATGTGTGAATAGCCTGAAGGGGCTTTGGGGGGAGCACGAGGGACTCTGCATTCCAGTGAGTAAAGAACAAGCCTGCTCACTGGCCAGGGGGACCCAGCAGGCCCTGACCGTCCTTCTCTGACCACAGGGTGGGGCGGGGGTGTGTCATCCCTGTCGGGATCCATGCATCTAGGATGGGCTAGAAAGGTCATGTATTGGGTCTTTCTGCAAAGCACAGGGCTTACAGGGAAGCGGGAGTCCTGGGGGAGCTGTAGAACTCCAACTGCAGCCTCCTTCCCTGGACAGGGACTTAGGGTGCTACCCTCACCCTGTGGGGCTGTGGAAGGGCTGTAGGAGCTGCTCACGATCATCGCATTGGGGTCGGGGTGTTTTGGACCCCAGCCCTGGAAGCCAGCGCCCACACCCAGCCCCACAAGCCCCATAGTGGCCCGCGGGGAGCAGGCATCAGTGGCCACTCACCTGTGAGCTGTCGCTCTGTGAGTGCCTCCTCTTTATGCACCGGGGTACTGGGGAGAGTGGGAGTACTGGGGTATTGGGGAGAGTGGGAGAGTTGGGGAACTTGGGAGAGTGGGAGTTCTGGGGTACTGGGGAGAGTGGGAGAGTTGGGGAACTTGGGAGAGCGGGAGTTCTGGGGTACTTGGGAGAGTGGGAGAGGCGGGGTACTGTGGAGAGTGGGAGTCCTGAGCTACCGGGGAGAGCGGGAGAGTTGGGTCGCTGTGAGCCAGATCCATAGCACGACGGCTTCTGAAAGTCTGTGGACACACAGTGAGCTCCAGGCAGCAGTGGTACCCGGGGGCGGCACAGTTCCGCCCACAGTGGGGTCCCGCATCATGACTGTGGGCAGGCAGGGTCCAATCAGCACTTAGCCCTTCACCCTGAAGGCTGAGGGTCCCGGGGGAGGGTTCTGTCCCCACACCGGATGGGAAGGGGATGCAGGCACCCTCCCACAGCCTCAGTTCCCATCCTTGGGCCCTGCAGGCCTTCTGCCCTTCTAGGGAGACTGGGGATCACAGACGTTCCCCTGACCTCCAGAGTTCACAGCATGGGGTTGCACTTAAGAACATTTGAGGGGTTCCTGGGTGGTTCAGTCGGTTCCACGTCGACTCTTTAGTTTGGTTCAGGTCAGGATCTCGAGGTTGTGGTGTGGAGCCTCGCGTGGGGCTTGGGCTCCATTGGGTGAGGAGTCCGCTCCAGGTTCCCCCTCTCCCTCCGCCCCTCCCCACTGCACCCTCTCTCAAATAAATCTTCTAAAAATCTACATGAAGACATGTGAGCATCTTTATCCCCTCTGCAGAGGTGCCTTCATGTGTGTAACGACCGTGTTAATGCCTTTCACGGACCCACCGGGAGTCCTACCAGAAACCCCTTTTCCTTGATATTTATTGACGTACAGTGGACACACAATGTGACAGTAGTTTCAGGGGTACAACTAGTGACTTGACAATTCTGTGCCTTACTCAGCTCTCCCCATGAGAAGTGGCATCACCGTCTGTCCCCGTACAAAGTTGTCACAACAGTACTGACTCTATTCCCTAGGCTGTACTTTCTAAATTTCTGTGACTTATTTATTTGAGAACCAGACGCTTATAGCTGTTACTATTGTTCATCTATGTTGCCCATGTCCTACCATGACCCTCTGTCCATCAGTCAGCAGGATCCATCACATTAACCAGAGAAAGGACATGGGGCAGCCCGGGTGATTCAAGAGGTGAGCACCTGCCTTCAGCGCATGAAGTGATCCTGGAGTCCTGAGATCGAGTCCCACGTCATGTTCCCTACATGGAGCCGCCTTCTCCCTCTGCCTGTGTCTCTGCCTCTCTCTCTCTCTCTGCTTCTCTCTCTCTCTCTCTGTCTTTCAAGGATATGTAAATAAATCTTTTTAAAAAAGAAAAACAAGAGAAAGGACAAAAAGCATACGATCCTCTCAAGAGTTGCAGAAAAGCATTTGACAAAACACAACATCAAAACATAGTGAGTTTTGATGAAATTTCTATCAACAGAATAAAGGCCGCTAGGAAGGCCGCAGCTGACATCATCCTCAAGGGTGAAAACCTGAAATCATCTCCCCTGAGCAGTAACAAGCCAAGGAGTTCCCCTCTCAGCCCTGGAAGTCCTAATGTAGTCAACAGACAGGAAACAGCAAAGGTTCCACACCTGGAAGGGGGATGTCACACTGTCCCTATTTGCTAAAGACGCGTTACTAGAAACAGGAAACCCAAGAGCCTCCACCAAAATCTGTTAGAACTAAGGAATTCAGTAAAGTCAGGGACACAAACTGACCCTACAGAGCTCAGTAGCCTTGCTGTGTCCCGACAATGAACACTCAGGAAGGAAATGAAGGATGTGACTCCCTTCTCAGGAGTATGACAGAGAATAAATAAAGAGACTGAACCAAAGGAGCAAAAGACTTGTTCACTGAGCCATACCAGGCTCTGGGAGGCCATCCTGGGCTCGTGGGGTGGGACCTCATCTTGTGAAAATGTCCGCACCTCCTGAAGCCACCCTCAGTTTCAATGTCATTCCTATCAAAATCATGGTGGCAGATCTTAGAAATAGGAAAAAAAAACCCCATAACATCCATCCGCCCCCACAAATGACCCCGGGCAGCAAATCAGTATAGGAGAAGCAAGACAGAGTGGGATGCAGCACTTTCCTTTCAAAAGATGTCACAGAGACACAGGATAAAGCAGTGTGGTTCTCGGGCCCCCGGCTGGCTCCGTCGGTTAAGCATCCGACTCCTGATCTCACCTCCCGTCCTGATCTCGGAGTCGTGAGTTCTATCCCTGGGCTTTGGCATGGACAAGGCGTGGCACCTACTTAAACAAACCAGACCCACGGGGGGTGGTCCTGGCATAAGCTGAAGGAGCAGAACAGAGAGTCCAGAAGGAAATGTGCTCTGATACAACTGATATTTTTAACTTAATTTAAACCCAATTAATTAATGTATAGTGTATTATACTTTCAGGGGAAGAATTCAGGGATTCACCAGTTGGAGATAACAGCAGTGCTCGTGACATCACGTGCCCTCCTTCATGCCGGTCCCCTGTTATCCCCTCCCCATTCCCCTCCCCTTCAGTGACACTCAGTTTGTTTCCTATGATTACGAGTCTGTATTTCCTGCATCTGTTTTCATCTTATTTGTATTTCCTTCCCTTCACAAATGTTCATCTGCTTTGCTTCTTAAATTCCACCTATGAATGACACCACACGGTCATTCTCTTTCCCGACTGACTTATTTCACTTAAGATGATCCCTCTAGTTCTATCCACGTCATTGCAAATGGCAAGATTTCCTTCTCCTTGATAGCTGAGTACCATTCCTCTCTCTATGACCATCATCTATCTCCCATCCTCTTTATCCATCTTCTGCCCGAGGGCACCGAGGCTCTTCCCACAGTGTGGCAACTGTGGACTCAGCTGCTATGGACATTGGGTTGCAGGTGTCCTGAGTCTCACTGCAGTCTCTATCTTTGGAGTGAGCTCCAGGCCGTGCACCTGCTGATCGCAGGGCGGCTCTATTGGTAACTTCCTGAGGAGCCTCCACACTGTTTCCAGGGTAGCTGAACCAGCCCGCAATCCCGCCCACAGTGGAAGAGGGTTGATTGAGTTTTGCAGGACGTGGTAAATGTCTGGTCCACATTTCATTTCCCATCCTGTGTGCTCTAATTCCTTGTCCTTAAGTATTTCTGGGGAAGCCGGGTGTTGGGCTCCATTTCAGTGAGATGTTTCTGAAGCTAACAGGCCACAGCTGGAGCCTGGAGGGAGGCATGTGCATCCCGGGTGGGTCACGGCCCCTCCTGCATGGCCTCCTGCAGTGCCTGAGCATCCCGCAGGGGGTGCCTGAGCTCAGGCCCCACCCAGGGGGCCCGCATGCGCAGTAGGCCTTGTCTGCCTGCACTAACGAGAGCCCGCCTGTGCTGGGGAGGCCTGAGGAGGACCTGGGGACGGGTCCACGCTGATGAGCTGCAGCCTCCTCAGGACCCGCGGTGAGTCTTCAGGGGGACATTGTCCGCGTTTACGCTGACAGGAGCCCTGGTCTCCGCAGGACCCGGGGTGAGATTTCAGGAAGATGTGGGCCTGCATCCACACAGACAGGAGCCCCTGGGCCGCCTCTGGAGCCACAGGGTGGCTTCAGGAAGATGTGGGCCCGCATCCACGCTGATAGGAGACCCTGTGCCGCCTCTGGACCTGCGGAGATGCTTCAGGAAGATGTAGGCCTGTATCCACACTTACAGGAGTCCCTGGGCTGCCTCAGGACCCATGGGGAGGCTTCAGGAAGTTGTGAGCCCACAGTGACAGGAGACCCGGCATCCTCAGGACCCACCAACAATGACTCAGGAACACGTGGGGCCACGTCCACAATCACAGGAGCCCAGCTTCCTCAGGACACCCTGGAGGACTCTGGAGGCACCGTTGGGGGCAACATCCACATCAGAAGGGACTCCTCAGAACCACAGGGTAAGTGAATGGGTAGAATGAATGGTAGGGTCAGGGGCGGGGAGGCAGTTGGTGGTTAGGCTTAGGTTAGATGTTAGGGGTTAGTGATTATGCTTATGGTTATGGATTAGAGGTGAGGGTGAGGGATAAGTTTAAGGGTCAGTGGTTAGGAGTTAGGATGGGGGTTGGGGATTAGGGAAAGGGGTTAGGGTTAGGGGCAGGATTTAGAGTTAGCGTTAGGGTTTAGGCATTAGGGATTAGGGCAGGAGGTTATGAGTTGGGGTTAGGGTTATGGTTAGAGTCAGGGTTGGGCTTAGGTTTCCAGTTATGGTTAGGGGTTAGCGTGTGAGTTAGGGTTAGGGGTTAGGGTTAAATTTAGGGCTAGGTTTAGTGTTAGGGTGAGGGTTACTGTTAGGATAGGGGGTGCTAGGTTTAGGGGTAGTGTTTGGTTAGAGGTTAGGGTTAGGGTCAGCTCAGAGTCAGGGTCAGGGTAAGGTTTTGGAAAAGGGTAAGAGATAGGGTTAGGGAGTGGGTTAGGGGTTAGTTTTAGAGTATGGGTTAGGGTACAGTTTGGGGTATGAGATAGGATTAGTAGTAGAGGGTTAGGGTTAGAGTACAGGTTAAGGTTAGGAATAGGATTTGAGTACATTAAGTTAAGGTTAGGGTTAGAGGTTAGGGTTAGGATTAGATTGAAGGTAAGGGTCAGGGTTAAGGGTTTAGAATAGGTTTAGGAGTTAGGGTGAGGGTTGGCAGGAAGGTTCAGTGAATGTGTTTCGGTCTTGGGGTTTGTGTTTGGTTTTCAATTAGTGATAGGTCTTGTTTAAGGGTTAGGTTAACATTAGGATTAAGTGTAGGGTTAGGGTTATGTCTGTGTATGGTTAGAGTTTGGGTCATGGCTTGTGCCTGCACTGGGACTCCTAGTATCTTGGGCAGTTTAGTTTTATGCACTCTATGTAGGTTTTGGGTTCAAAGATAGCCTGACTCCACCAAGTCAGTGGCCTCCCCTGAGAATCAAAATCCAGGCTTCTGCTGGGGTCAGAATAGACATGGCAGGCTTCTCCAGAGCTGAGCTAAGGAGGGGATTTGTGGTTCTAAATACTCTTTATCAATTCTTTTCAATTAGATTCTTTTCGATTCGATTCGATTATTTTCTATTCGATTTGATTCCTTTCGATTCTTTTTGATTCGATTCAATTATTTTTTATTCGATTCGATTCTTTTCGATTCGTTTCAATTTGATTCGATTCGATTCTTTTCAAAACGATTCTATTATTTTCAATTCGATTCAATTATTTTCAATTCATTTTGATTCCATTCGATTATTTTTGATATGATTCGATTATTTCCGATTTGGTTAGATTCTTTTCGATTCGATTCGATTCTTTTCGATTCAACTTGATTATTTTCGATTCAATTCTATTCTTCTCAATTTGATTCGATTCTTTTTGATTCAATTCGAGTATTTTCAATTTGATTCGATTCGGTTGTTTTCGATTCGATTCGATTCGATTATTTTCAATGTTTTCGATTCAATTCGATTCATTTCGATCATTTTCAATTCAAATCGATTCTTTTAGATTTGATTTGATTCTTTCAATTCGATTCGATTTGATTCGATTATTTTTTATTCTTTTCGATTCGATTCAATTCTATTGAATTCGATCATTTTCGATTCGATTCAATTGTTTTTGATTCTATTAGATTCGATTCTTTTCAATTCGATTCAATTCGATTCGATTATTTGCGATTTGAATCGATTGTTTTTGATTTGATTCGATTGTTTTCGATTCATTTCAATTATTATCGATTCCATTTGATTATTTTCAATTCAATTCGATTATTTTCGACTTGATTCGATTACTTTCGATTCGATTTGATTCAATTAACTTATTTTCAATTCGATTCGATTATTTTCAATTCGATTTGATTCTTTTTGATTCTTTTAGATTCTTTTTGATTCGATTTGATTATGTTCGATTCAAATATTTTCGATTCGATTATTATTTCGATTTTCGATTTGATTTGATTCGATTTGATCATTTTCAATTCGATTCGACTCTTTTCTATTCGATTCGATTCGATTTGATTCAATTCGATCATTTTCGATTCGATTCGATTCTTTTTGATTCGATTCTTTTCGAATTGATTCGATTCTTTTCGATTCTTTTCGATGCGTTTCGATTATTTTCAATTCAATTTGATTCCTTTTGAATTGATTCGATTATTTTTTATTCTTTTCGATGCGATTCGATTCTTTGCAAATTATTTGATTATTTTTGATTCTTTTTGATTTGATTCGATTCTATTCTTTTTGATTTGATTCAATTATTTTCGATTCAATTTGACTCGATTCGATTATTTTCAATTCGATTCAATTATTTTCGATTCAATTTGATTCTTTCTGAATCGATTCGATTGTTTTTGATTCTTTTTGATTCGATACTTTTCGATTTGATTCTTTTCGATTTGATTTGATTCAATTTGATTCGATTCGATTATTTTCGATTCGATTTGATTATTTTCAATTTGATTTGATTCTTTTCAAATCGATTTGATTGCTTTCGATTCAATTTGATTCGATTCTTTTCGATTCTATTCTTTTCGATTCGATTCGATTCTTTTCGATTCAATTCGATTATTTTCTATTCGATTCAATTCTTCTCGATTCGATTCGATTCTTTGTGATTCGATTCTTTGCAATTCGATTCTTTTCAAATTGATTCGATTATTTTCGATTATTTTTGATTCTTTTCGATGAGATTATTTTCTTTTTTTATTTTTATTTATTTATTTATTTATGATAGTCACACACAGAGAGAGAGAGGCAGAGACATAGGCAGAGGGAGAAGCAGGCTCCATGCACCGGGAGCCCGACGTGGGATTCGATCCCGGGTCTCCAGGATCATGCCCTGGGCCAAAGGCAGGCGCTAAACCGCTGCGCCACCCAGGGATCCCTCGATGCGATTATTTTCGATATTTTTCGATTCGATTCTATTCAATTTAATTCGATCATTTTCGATTTGATTTGTTTCTTTACGATTTGATTCGATTCTTTTCAATTATTTTCGATTCTTTTCGATTCAATTCGATTTTTGTTTCAATTCTTTTCGATTCAATTATTTTCGATTCTTTTCGATTTGATTCAATTTGATTTGATGATTTTCGTTTCGATTCGATTCTTTTCTATTCGATTCTTTTCAAATTGATTCGATTATTTTCGATTATTTTTGATTCTTTTCGATGCAATTCGATTATTTTAAATTCGATTCGATTCTTTTCGATGCGATTTGATTTGATTCTTTTCGAATTGATTCAACTTTTTTTATTCAATCTGATTTTATTCCATTGTTTTTGATTCGACTCAATTCTTTTCGATTCGATTCTTTATGTTTTGAGTTGAATATTTTTGATTATTTTCGTTTCATTTCGATTATTTGCTTTTTTTAATTAATTTTTTGTTGGTGTTCAATTTACCAACAAACAGAATAACACCCAGTGCTCAATCCATCAAGTGTCCCCCTCAGTGCCTGTCACACAACCACCCCCACCCCCTGCCCTCCTCCCCTTCCACCAACCCTAGTTCTTTTCCCAAAGTTAGGAGTCTTTATATTCTGTCTCCCATGCTGATATTTTCCACACATTTCTTCTCCCTTCCCTTATATTCCCTTTCGCTATTATTTATATTCCCCAAATGAATGAGAACATACAGTTTTTGTCCTTCTCCGATTGACTTACTTCACTCAGCATAATACCCTCCAGTTCCATCCACGTTGAAGCAAATGGTGGGTATTTGTCATTTCTAATGGCTGAGTAATATTCTATTGTGTACATAAACCACATCTTCTTTATCCATTCATCTTTTGATGGACACCGAGGCTCCTTCCACAGTTTGGCTATTGTGGACATTGCTGCTAGAAACACGGGGTGCAGGTGACCCGGCGTCTCATTGCATCTGAATCTGGGGTAAATCCCCAACAGTGCAATTGCTGGTTCGTAGGGCAGGTCTATTTTTAACTCTTTGAGGATCCTCCACAGAGTTTTCCAGAGTGGCTGCACCAGTTCACATTCCCACCAACAGTCTAAGAAGGTTCCCTTTTCTCTGCATCCTCTCCAACATTTGTGTTTTCCTGCCTTGTTAATTTTCCCCATTCTCACTGGTGTGAGGTGGTATCTCATTGGGGTTTTGATTTGTATTTCCCTGATGGCCAGTGATGCAGAGCATTTTCTCATGTGCCTGTTGGCCATGTCTATGTCTTCCTCTGTGAGATTTTTCTTCATGTCTTTTGCCCATTTCATGATTGGATTATTTGTTTCATTGGTGTTGAGTTTAAGAAGTTCTTTATAGATCTTGTACACTAGCCCTTTACCTGATACGTCATTTGCAAATATCTTCTCCCATTCTGTAGGTTGTCTTTTAGTTTTGTTGACTGTATCCTTTGCTGTGCAAAAGCTTCTTATCTTGATGAAGTCCCAATAGTTCATTTTTGCTTTTGTTTCTTTTGCCTTCGTGGATGTATCTTGCAAGAAGTTCCTGTGGCCAAGTCCAAAAAGGGTGTTGCCTGTGTTCTCCTCTAGGATTTTGATGGAGTCTTGTCTCACATTTTAGATCTTTCATCCATTTTGAGTTTATCTTTGTGTATGGTGAAAGAGAGTGGTCTAGTTTCATTCTTCTGCATGTGGATGTCCAATTTTCCCAGCACCATTTATTGAAGAGACTGTCTTTCTTCCAATGGATAGTCTTTCCTACTTTATCAAATACTAGTTGACAGAAAGTTGAGGTCCACTTCTGGATTCTCTATTCTGTTCCATTGATCTATGTGTCTGTTTTTGTGCCAGTACCACACTGTCTTGATGACCACAGCTTTGTAGTACAACCTGAAATCTGACATTGTGATGCCCCCAGATATGGTTTTCTTTTTTAAAATTCGCCTGGCTATTCGGGGTCTTTTCTGATTCCACACGAATCTTAAAATAATTTGTTCCAACTGTCTGAAAAAAGTCCATGTATTTTGATAGAGTTTGCATTAAACATGTAAATTGCCCTGTGTAACATTGATATTTTCACAATATTAATTCTGCCAATCCATGAGCATGGAATATTTTTCCATCTCTTTGTGTCGTCTTCCATTTCTTTCAGAAGTGTTCTATAGTTTTTGGTTAGGTTTATTCCTAGGTATCTTATGCTTTTGGGTGCAATTGTAAATGGGATTGACTCCTTAATTTCTCTTTCTTCAGTCTCATTGTTAGTGTATAGGAATGCCATTGATTTCTGGGCATTGATTTTGTATCCTTCCATGCTACTAAATTGCTGTATGAGTTCTAGCAATCTTGGGGTGGAGGCTTTTGGGTTTTCTATGTAGAGTATCATGTCATCGGCGAAGAGGGAGAGTTTGACTTCTTCTTTGCCAATTTGAATGCCTTTAATGTCTTTTTGTTGTCTGATTGCTGAGGCTAGGACTTCCAATACTATGTTAAATAGCAGTGGTGAGAGTGGACATCCCTGTCTTGTTCCTGATCTTAGGGGAAAGGCTCCCAGTGCTTCCCCATTGAGAATGATATTTGCTGTGGTCTTTTCGTAGATAGCTTTTAAGATGTCGAGGAAAGTTCCCTCTATCCCTACACTCTGAAGAGTTTTGATCAGGAATGGATGCTGTATTTTGTCAAATTCTTTCTCTTCATCCTGTGAAAGGATCATATGGTTCTTGGTTTTTCTCTTGCTGATATGATGAATCACATTGATTATTTTACGAGTGTTGAACCAGCCTTGTGTCCTGGGGATAAATCCTACTTGCTCATGGTGAATAATTTTCTTAATGTGTTGTTGGATCGTGTTGGCTAGTATCTTGTTGACAATTTTTGCATCCATGTTCATCAGGGATATTGGTGTAATTCTCCTTTTTGTTGGGGTCTTTGTCTGGTTTTGGAATTAAGGTGATGCTGGCCTCATAGAACGAGGCTATCTCTTTCTATCTTTCCAAACAGCTTTAGTAGAATAGGTATGATTTCTTCTTTAAACGTTTGATAGAATTCTCCTGGGAAGCCATCTGGCCCTGGACTCTTGTGTCTTGGGAGGTTTTTGATGACTGCTTCAATTTCCTCCTTGGTATTGCCCTGTTCAGGTTTTCTATTTCTTTCTGTTCCAGTGTTGGTAGTTTGTGGCCTTCCAGGAATGCGTCCATTTCTTCTAGATTGCCTAATTTATTGGCATATAGCTGTTCATAATATGTTTTTAAAATCGTTTGTATTTCCTTGGTGTTGGTAGTGATCTCTCCTTTCTCATTCATGGTTTTATTAATTTGAGTCTTCTCTCTCTTCTTTTTAATAAGGTTGGCTAATGGTTTATCTATGTTATTAATTCTTTCAAAGAACCAACTCCTGGTTCTGTTGATCTGTTCCACAGTTCTTCTGGTCTCAATTTCATTCAGTTCTGCCTGAATTTTAATTAACTCTCTCCTTCTGCTGTGCGTAGGGTCCATCTTTTCTTTTCCCTCTATCTCCTTTATGTGTAAGGTTAGGTTTTGTATTTGAGTTCTTTCCAGTTTTTGAATGGCTGCTTGTATTGCGATGTATTTCCCCCTTAGGACTGCTTGTGCTGCATACCAAAGATTTTGAACGGTTGTATCTTCATTCTCATTAGTTTCCATGAATCTTTCAAATTCTTCCTTAATTTCCTGGTTGACCCTTTCATCTTTTAGTAGGATGGTCCTTAACCTCCATGTGTTTGAGGTCCTTCCAAACTTCTTGTTGTGATTTAGTTCTCATTTCAGGGCATTATGGTCTGAGAATATGCAGGGGATGATCCCAATCCTTTGGTATCAGTTCAGACCATATTTGTGACCCAGCATGTGATCTATTCTGGAGAAAGTTCCATGTGCCCTTGAGAACAATGTGTATTCAGTTGATTTTGGATGTAAAATTCTTTAGATATCTGTGAAATCCATCTGGTCCAGTATATCATTTAAAGCTCTCATTTCTTTGGAGATGTTGTGCTTAGAAGACCTATCTAGTATAGAAAGAGCTAGATTGATGTCACCAAGTACAAGTGTATTATTATCTAAATATTTTTTCACTTTGGTTTTAAATTGGTTTCAATATTTGGCAGCTCCCACATCCGGGGCATATTTATTGAGGATTGTTAAGTCCTCTTGTTGGATAGATCCTTTAAGTATGATATAGTGTCCTTCTTCATCTCTCACTACAGTCTTCGGGGTAGATTTTAGTTTATCTGATATAAGGATGGCTACCCCTGCTTTCTTTTGAGGACCATTCGAATGGTAAATGGTTCTCCAACCTTGTATTTTCAGGCTGTAGGTGTCCTTCTGTCTAAAATGAGTCTCTTGTAGACAGCAAATAGATGGGTCCTGCTTTTTTATCCAGTTTGAAACCCTGCGTCTTTTGATGGGGTCATTAAGCCTGTTCATGTTCAGAGTTACTATTGAAAGTTATGAGTTTAGTGTCATCATGATGTTTATTTAGTCCTTGTTTTTGTGGATTGTTCCACTGAACTTCTTTTTAAAGGGGTATTTTAAGAGTCCCCCTTAAAATTTTTTGCAGAGCTGGTTTGGAGGTCACATATTCTTTCAGTTCCTGCTTGTCTTGGAAGCTCTTTATCTCTCCTTCCATTTTGAATGAGAGCCTTGCTGGATAAAGTATTCTTGGTTGCATATTCTTCTCATTTAGGACCCTGAATATATCCTGCCAGCCATTTCTGGCCTGCCCGGTCTCTGTGGAGAGGTCTGCTGTTACCCTAATACTCCTCCCCATAAATGTCAGGGATTTCTTGTCCTTTGCTGCTTTAAGGATCTTTTCTTTATCTTTGGAATTTGCAAGCTTAACTATTAGATGTCGAGGTGTTGAATGGTTTTTATTGTTTTTAGGGGGGATCTCTCTATTTCCTGGGTCTGAATGCCTGTTTCCCTTCCCAGATTAGGAAGGTTTTCAGCTAGCATTTGTTCAAATACATATTCTGGCCCTCTGTCTCTTCCAGCACCCTGGAACCCCAATTAAACATAAGTTTTTCTTCCTCAGGCTGTCGTTTATTTCCCTTAATCTGTCTTCATGGTCTTTTAATTGTCTGTCTCTTTTTTCCTCAGTTTCCCTCTTTACCTTCAGCTTGTCTTCTATGTCACTCACTCGTTCTTCCACCTCGTTAACCCTCGTCATTAGGACTTCTAGTTTGGATTACATCTCATTCAATTGATTTTTAATTTCTGCCTGATTTGGTCTAAATTCTGCAGGCATGAAGTCTCTTGAGTTCTTTATGCTTTTTTCTAGAGCCACCAGTAGCTGTATAATAGTGCTTCTGAATTGGCTTTCTGACATTGAATTGTAATCCAGATTTTGTAACTCTGTGGGAGAGACGACTGCTTCTGGTTCTTTCTTTTGAGGTGAGGTTTTCCTTCTAGTCATTTTGCTAGTGCAGAGTGCCCAAAAACAAGTTGTATTAGGAATAGGAGAAAAAGAGAGAGAGAGAAGGAAAGAAAAGAGAAAAAGAAAAAAGAAAAAAGGAAGAAAGAAGGAAAAAAGAGAAGAGAAAGAAAAAGAAAGGTGAAATTAAAGGGTGGGGGAAGCAATCAGAAATCAAAAGAAAAAAAACAAAAGACAAAAAAACCAAAAAAACAAAATAACAAAAATACAAAATACACAGGGGAGTATCTTCTGTTTCTGTATACTTTAAGTCCCTTGACTTCCTCTGAAACTTGTCCGTCTAGCTGGTCTTCTGGGAGAGGGGCCTGTTGTGCTGATTTTCAGGTGTTAGCACTTGGGGGAGCTGCACTGCCCCCTGCCTGGTGCAGGTCTCAGTTGGGGTTGTTTACCCCGTGAGGCCCATGGAGGAAGAACCCAGTGGCTGCTCTGGAGCCTTGGATTCAGCCCCTGCAGTAACTCTGGAGCTCTTTGTCCCCAGGGCCTGGAGCCTCTGGGGTGGGGCCGCTGATCTGCTTAGCTCCAGGCAGGAGCGTCCTTGCTGTCCTGGGCCCTCCCGGCCTCTGCCTGTTCCGGGGGGAGGCCAGATCCTGGGCTGTGTCCAGGCGCCCTTTCCTCCCAGCCTGCCCTGTTGGATTCGCGCTCCAGGCCACACAGGCCCCTCCGTGGAGCCACTGCCCGAGCCTCTCCGAGCTGCTCCAGATCCTGCCATGCGCACTGCAGCCCTTAGGGAAATCGGTGCACTCTCCTGGGCGCGCAGGTGTCTGTTAGTGTCCCAGGGAGCCTGAGGGCCTCCCCGTCCTCTAGGGGTCCTGCTCTAACTCCCTGCAGGCGCCTTTCCACCCAGAAAGGTTGGTGCAGCCCCTGCTTCTCCGGGATGGGGCTCTCCTGTCCTGGGGACACTCGCCCCGGCCTTATCCCGGCTCCTCGCGGGGCTCCTCCCCCTTGGATGCCTTTTGTTTATTTCTTTTTTCCCATCTTCCTACCTTGATAGAAGCGTGAACTCCTCACTGTAGCGTTTCAGCTGGTCTCTCTTTAAATCTCAGGTCGAATTCGTAGATTTTCAGGATGATTTGAAGGTTATCTAGGTAATTTGGTGGGGACAGGTGACCTGGGGACCCTACTCTTCTGCCATCTTCGTCTTTTCCTCGAATATTTTCGATTCTTTTCGATTCGATTCGATTACTTTCAATTCTTTTCGATTCGATTTGATTCTTTTCTATACAAATCGGTTATTTTCGTTTCGGTTTGATTATTTTCAATTCAATTTGATTATTTTCGTTTCGGTTCGATTATTTTCGATTTGTTTTGATTATCTTCGATTCTTTTTTATTCTTTTTGATTCGATTCGATTCGATTCTTTTTGATTCGATTCAATTCTTTTCTATTCGAATCGATTATTTTTGATTCGATTCTTTTCAATTCGATTCAATTATTTCTATTCTTTTCGATTCGATTCTTTTCAAATCGAATCGATTATTTTCATTTCGGTTCGATTATCTTCAATTCTTCAATTCAAGAAACCCTCCTGTGTTTGCATCGGTGTCGGCTCCTTGGTGGTTTGCCGGATTCACAATCTAGGGCACAACAAAAAGGCCTGCCTTCCTGACATCTTTTTCAGGGCCCCGCTGACCACCCCACTGGCCCTCTGTACCCCAGGCACACAGGCACGGGGATGCAGGGACGGGAGGAAGTGCCTCGGAACACGGCCAGCTCTGGCCCCCTGGACAGAGGAAGCACAGACCTCCCAGGTCGCTTTGCACAGACCCTGGTGACCTAAGGCTCCCTGGCTGTCACTCTGTCCCAGCCCCTGCTGGCCCTCGTGGCACAGGCTGAGTCCCAGTAAAGTCTGTGGGGTCCTGACCCTGGCATCTGGCCGCCCCTGGAAGGCACGTGGGGACGTCAGCTGTCTGTGCCTGACGGCGCCCATGCAGGCGCCGGTTGGGGCCTGGGTGGTGCCCCCTCCTCCTCTCTGGGAGTCTCTCCACGCCCCATGCACAGCGATTTGGGAGACACAGAAACAGGCTGGCTGTCCATTTTCGCACCACAACAATTTATTGACTTTTTACAGCAAAGGGTGTGCATGTTCCGCTGGGGAGGGAGACCTTTCTGTCTTTTAGGAGAGGGTAAGAATAACACGGGGTTGAGGGCGGGTGCTGGAGTCCCCCACCTGGGATCATGTGTGGACCTGGGTGGGGCATATGTCCTGAGGTTTCACCCTGATAGACGGTTCTGTGGACAGCAGTCCTGAACTGGACCTGCAGCTCATGGGCTCTTGCGATGGGTCCCTGCACAGCAGCTGGACCCCGGCCTCGGGGCCCCTGGGGCCCCAACACCTGGAGGAGCCTGCCTCCTGGTGTGGGAGCGGGTGGGACCCACCGGCCTACCCCTGCTCTCCCCACCCTGGGGTGTCCCGGGATCCCCAGTGCTGCCCTAGTTCAACGACCTGGATCTGTGGGGCATGCTGAGGGCCCAGGAGGCCACATCCAGCTGTGAGAGGGCTTGCTCAGCCTGGGGCCAGTATCCAGGGCTGGCCAGGTCCATGGGGGGGCTGAATCCCATTAGTGTTTGTGTTGGGCCTTGGGGAGGCTCAAAGCACCCCGGCCCCCACAGAGCCTGGGGCCAGGCCAGCCCTGGTCCCTCTGAGTTAGGGGTGGGTGTCCTGTGCAGGGTGTGTCACCCTCCAGGAGGGACAGTGGGCAGAGGCAGGGCACAGTGGGTCCTCTGCATCACTGATCTGCACCCACCCTGTCGGGGGCTCCCTGCTTCCCCTCCTCCCTGCAACCCCTGGGTACCCTAAGCACGGGACACCGTGCTTCAGTTGGGATCAGGGTATCTAGAGAACGCCGGGAAGGCTGAGCATGTCCCACAGGGGGAGCTGCACCGGGTCCATGCTTGGGGACGATGTTGTGGGGGTTGATGGTATGAGTTCAGGAGTATGATGGTGGTGGAGTGTGGGGGGTGATGTAGGGGGGACGGTGTTCGGGTTTAGTGTGGGTGGGGATTGTGTGGGGCTGTGTGGGTGTAAGGGGGATGGTGTTGGGGGGATGCCATGGGGATGATGGTGTAGGGGGATGCTGTGGGGGTGGGGAATGAGGGATGGCGTGGGTGGCCTGCGGACACAGGGCATCCCCTTTCTCTAAGATGCACACGGAGACGTCTACAGATAAAGGAGACCTCAGTCTGGGGTTTGCTGTAAAACCTGCCCTTGGGGCCCTGAGTGGTCAGTGCAGGGCCCTAGCTGGATGTGTGCTAACGCTGAACTTAAATTGGAATGGTCTTAATTTTCACAGCCTCCACGCCTCCTGTCCCATCCTATCTAGCTCCTTCCCCGTTCCCTGGAGCTCCTAAGAGAGCAATTTCAAATGACCTCAGCGTGGCAGCCTGTGTTGGGGCACAGGACCAGGGATTTGGGATCAGGAAGACCTGGAGCGTGGGCGTCATGGCTATGTAGCGGGATTTGATGCTACAGAATCTTATTCCCTAAGGCTATCTTGACAACTGACTTTGTACATAGACAAGCTCTCCTTTGTCTTTATAAGATGAAAAGTGAGTCAAAGCATTTTTTCTCTGCCCATATGATTGCTAGGATTCCAATCTGAGATGTATTGCCTGATAATAAGGATAATTTACTATCTGTAGTACTATAGTTAAAATATACTGACACAAGTAATTCAGAGGGATGAGGGCTTCTCATCTCTTTCTTCACAGCTCAGTCACTCATCACGAAATTCATCTTTATGGATTTGGAAAGAACTGAGAGACATTACGCCCAATGATCCTATTATTATGTGAAGGATTCTTCCCTGAGATTCTTCCCCTGTTTCAACTGACCCTGAAACACTGTGAACTCTTTGGAAGACAAATGTCAAGGAAATAAATGTTATGCATTGCTAATATTAAATGCACTTGCAATATGGTATCTATTATAATAGAAGTATTTTTATCTGATTTTTTCTATTTATTATCCTTTCCTGCTTTTCTGGTTGAGGAGTCATTATACGTGTTCATAAGTGTTTTTCTTTCCTTCTGATATAAAATTCTTACTTTGTTCCCATCGAGGGAACTCTTTAAGAATGAGGCAAAAGTTAATTAAACTATTCTTAAAGTGTCTTCACACTTGGAGCCTGATTCATTTAAGTCAATTATTAAAATAAATGTTATTTATTAGAAAAAATAATCTTTATTCAAATTTCCTTAGTTTTTGCTAAGTTACCATCCCTTATATCACATTCCATTTGTCCTCGTTTTTTTTTTTTTTTTTTTTATGACAGGCACACAGTGAGAGAGAGAGGCAGAGGGAGAATCAGGCTCCATGCACCGGGAACCCGATGTGGGATTCAATCCCTGATCTCCAGGATAGCGCCCTGGCCCAAAGGCAGGCGCGAAAACACTGCGCCACCCAGGGATCCCGTGTCCCCATGTTTACTTAGGCTCCTCTGGATTGTGACAGTCTTTCAGCCTTTCCTTGTTGTTGTTGAACTGGAACACTTTGAGAAGTAGAATATTCTGTGAAATTTCCCTCAGTTGGGACATGTCTGTTGTTTATCTCATGATTGAACTGGTTTTTTGGACTATATACAGAGATATACTGCATTTTTATTATATCATATGAAGCATAGATGCTATCAGCATGATTCATCAGTCTTGGTATCGATCTGATCATCTTGCTGAGGTAGTGTTTGTCAGGTTTCTCCATAGTAAAGTGATTCTTATTATTATTATCATTATATTATTATTACTATTATTATTATTATTTTAACCCTTTCATAATATATTTTGTAGAAGGAAGTTACTATGTATATTCCACACATAAGAGTGAGAAGCTATGCTCATCAACTTGAGGGTGGAATGTCTGCACAAATTTTTGAAATTCTTCTAGATGGGAGATTTCTCTTCCTTCTGGGTTTGTTTGTTGTTTCTTTTTCAAAGATGGTATTTATTTATTTGAGAGATAGAAGAGAGAAAAAGCATGAGCGAGAGGAGCAGAGGGAGAGGGAGAGGCAGGTTCCCTGCTGAACAGGGAGCCTGCTGTGGGACCTGGATTATGATCTGAGCCTAAGGTAGAAGGTTCACTGACTGAGCCACCCAGGTGCCTTCTGTCTTTCTTTCTTTCTTTCTTTCTTCTTTCTTTCTTTCTTTCTTTCTTTCTTTCTTTCTTCTTTCTTTCTTTCTTTCTTCTTTCTTTCTTCTTTTTTTATTAATATATTTATTTTTTTAATGGTGTTCAATTTGCCAACATACAGAATAATACCAATTACTCAACCCGTCAAGTGCCCCCCTTAGTGCCCATCACACATTCACCCCCACGCCCCGCCCTCCTACCCTTCCATCACCCCTAGTACATTTCCCAGAAATAGGAGTCTTTGTGTTCTGTCTCCCTTTCTGATATTTCCCACACATTTCTTTCTCCCTTCCGTCATATTCACTTTCACTATTATTTATATTCCCAAATGAATGAGAACATACAATGTTTGTCCTTCTCCGATTGACTTACTTCACTCAGCATAATACCCTCCAGTTCCATTCACATTGAAGCAAATAGTGGGAATTTGTCATTTCTAATGGCTGAGTAATATTCCATTATGTACGTAAACCACATCTTCTTTATCCATTCATCTTTCGATGGACGCTGAGGCTCCTTCCACAGTTTGGCCATTGTGGACATTGCTGCCTTAAACATCAGAGAGCAGGTGTCCCGGCGTTTCAATGCATCTGAATCTTTTGGGGTAAATCCCCAACAGTGCAACTGCTGGTTTGTAGGGCAATTCTATTTTTAACTATTTGAGGAACCTCCACACAGTTTTCCAGAGTGCCTGCACCAGTTCACATTCCCACCAGCAGTGTAAGAGGATTCCCTTTTCTCCGCATCCTCTCCAACATTTGTGGTTTCCTGCGCTGTTAATTTTCCCCATTCTCAATGGTGTGAGGTCCTATCTCATTGTGGTTTTGATTTGTATTTCCCTGATGGCAAGTGATGCAGAGCATTTTCTCATGTGTATGTTGGCCTTGTCTATGTCTTCCTCTGTGAGATTTCTGTTCATGTCTTTTGCCCATTTCAAGATTGGATTGTTTGTTTCTTTCGTGTTGAGTTTAAGAAGTTCTTTATAGATCTTGGAAACTAGCCGTTTACCTGATACGTCATTTTTAAATATCTTCTCCCATTCTGTAGGTTGTCTTTTAGTTTTGTTGACTCTATCCTTTGCTGTGCAAAAGCTTCTTATCTCAATGAACTCCCAGGAGTTCATTTTTGCTTTTGTTTCTTTAGCATTCATGGATGAATCTTGCAAGAAGTTACTGTGGTCGAGTTCAAAAAGGGAGTTGCCTATGTTCTCCTCTAGCATTTTGATGGACTTTTGTCTCACAAAATCTTTGTGAGATTAGATCTTTCATCCATGTTGAGTTTATCTTTGTGTCTGGTGAAAGAGAGTGGTCTAGTTTCATTCTTCTGCATGTGGATGTCCAATTTTCCCAGCACCATCTCTTGAAGAGACTGAATTTCTTCCAGTGGATAATCTTTCCTCCTTTATCGAATATTTGTTGTCCATAAAGTTCAGGGTCCACTTCTGGGGTCTCTATTCTGTTCCATTGATCTCTGTGTCTGTTTTTCTGCCAGTACCACACTGTCTTGATGACCACAGCTTTGTAGGTCAACCTGATATCTGGCATTGTGATGCTCCCAGATATGGTTTTCTTTTTTAAAATTGCCTGGGTATTCTTTTCTGATCCCACAAATCTTAAAATAATTTGTTCTAACTCTCTGAAGAGAGTCCACGGTATTTTGATAGGGATTGCATTAAACGTGTAAATTGCCCTGGGTAACATTGACAGTTTCACAATATTAATTCTGCCAATCCATGAGCATGGAATATTTTTCCATCTCTTTGTGCCCTCCTCAATTTCTTGCAGAAGCGATCTATACTTTTTAGGGTATAGATCCTTTACGAATTTGGATAGGTATATTCCCAGGTGTCTTATGTTTTTGGGTGCAATTTTAAATGGGATTGACTCCTTAATTTCTCTTTCTTCAGTCTCATTGTTAGTGTATAGAAATGCCATTGATTTCTGGGCATTGATTTTGTATCCTGCCATGCTACCATATTGCTGTATGAGTTCTAGAAATCTTTGGGGGGAGGCTTTTGGATTTTCTATGTAGAGTATCATGTCATCAGTGAAGAGGGAGTGTGTGAATTCTTCTTTGCCAATTTGAATGTCTTTAATGTCTTTTTGATATCTCATTGCTGAGGCTAGGACTTCCAGTGCTATGTTGAATAGCAGTGGTGAGAGTGGACATCCCTGTCTTGTTCCTGATCCTAGGTGAAAGTCTCCCTGTGCTTTCCCATTGAGAACAATATTTGCTGTGGGCTTTTTGTAGATGGCTTTTAAGATGCTGAGGAATGTTCCCTCTATCCCTGCGCTCTGAAGAGTTTTGATCAGGAATGAATGCTGTATTTTGTCAAATGCTTTCTCTGCAACTAATGAGAGGATCATATGGTTCTTGGTTTTTCTCTTCCTCTTATGATGAATCACATTGATGGTTTTATGAGTGTTGAACCAGCCTTGTGACCTGGGGATAAATGCTACATGGTCATGGTGAAAAATTTTCCTAATGTACTATTAGATCCTATTGTCTTGTATCTTGTTAAGAATTTTTGCATCCATGCTCATCAGGGATATTGGTCTGTAATTCTCTTTTTGGTGGGGTCTTTGTCTGGTTTTGGAATTAAGGTGATGCTGGCCTCATAGAACGAATTTGGAAGTACTCCGTCTCTTTCTATCTTTCCAAACAGCTTTGGTAGAATAGGTATGATTTCTTCTTTAAACATTTGATAGAATTCCCCTGGGAAGCCATCTGGCCCTGTACTCTTGTGTCTTGGGAGGTTTTTGATGACTGCTTCAATTTCCTCCCTGGTTATTGGCCTGTTCAGGTTTTCTATTTCTTCCTGATCCAGTTTTGGTAGTTTCTGGCTTTCCAGGAATGCGTCCATTTCTTCTTGATTGCCTAATTTATTGGCGTTTAACTGTTCATAATGTTTTCAAAATTGTTTTTATTTCCTTGCTGTTGGTAGTGATCTCCCTTTCTCACTCGTGATTTTATTAATTTGAGTCTTCTCTCTCTTCTTTTTAATAAGGTTGGCTAATGGTTTATCTATCTTATTAAATCGTTCAAAGAACCAACTCCTGGTTCTGTTGATCTGTTCCACACTTCTTCTGGTCTCGATTTCATTGAGTTCTGCTCGAATCTTAATTAACTCTCTTCTGCTGGGTGTAGAGCTCATCTGCTGGATTTTCTCTAGCTCCTTTATGTGTAAGGTTAGCTTTTGTATTTGAGTTCTTTCCAGATTTTGAATGGATGCTTGTATTGCGATGTATTTCCCCCTTAGGACTGCTTTTGCTGCATCCCAAAGGTTTTGAACGGTTGTATCTTCATTCTCATTAGTTTCCATGAATCTTTCAAATTCTTCCTTAATTTCCTGGTTGACCCTTTCTTCTTTTAGCAGGATGGTCCTTAACCACCACGTGCTTGAGGTCCTTCCAAACTTTTTGTGATGTAGTTCTAATTTCAAGGCATTATGGTCTGAGAATATGCAGGGGATGATCCCAAACTTTGGTATCATTTCAGACCTGATTTGTGACCCAGTATTTGGTCTATTCTGGAGAAAGTTCCATGTGCACTTGAGAAGAATGTGTATTCAGTTGAGTTTGGATGTAAAGTTCTGTAGATATCTGTGAAATCCATCTGGTCCAGTGTATCATTTAAAGCTCTCGTTTCTTGGAGATGTTGTGCTTAGAAGACCTATCGAGGGTAGAAAGAGCTAGATTGAAGTCGCCAAGTATAAGTGTATTATTATCTAAGTATTTCTTCACTTTGGTTTTTAATTGGTTTCAATATTTGGCAGCTCCCACCCTCGGGGCATATATATTGAGGATTGTTAAGTCTTCTTGTTGGATAGATCCTTAAATATGAGATAGTGTCCCTCTTCATCTCTCACTACAGTCCTTGGGGTAAATTTTAGTTTATCTGATTTAAGGATGGCTACCCCTGCTTTCTTTTGAGGACCATTCGAATGGTAAATGGTTCTCCAACCTTTTATGTTCAAGTTGTACGTGTCCTTCTGTCTAAAATGCTGTAGATTTACAGCAAATCGATGGGTCCTGCTTTTTTTATCCAGTCTGAAACCCTGCGCCTTTTGATGGGGTCATTAAGTCCATTCACGTTCAGAGTTACTCTTAACAGATATGAGTTTAGTGTCATCATGATATGTATTCAGTCCTTATTTTTGTGGATTGTTCCACTGAACTTCTTCTTAAAGGGGAATTTTAAGAGTCCCCCTTAAAATGTCTTGCAGAGCTGGTTTGGAGGTCACATATTCTTTCAGTTCCTGCCTGTCTTGGAAGCTCTTTATCTCTCCTTCCATTTTGAATGAGAGCCTTGCTGGACATAGTATTCTTGGTTGCATGTTCTTCTCATTTAGGACCCTGAATATATCCTGCCAGCCCTTTTTGGCCTGCCAGGACTCTGTAGACATGACTGCTGTTACCCTAATTCTCCTCCCCATAAAGTTCAGGGATTCCTGTCCCTTGCTGCTTTAAGGATCTTCTCTTTTTCTTCGGAATTTGCAAGCTTCACTATTAAATGTCGAGGTGTTGGGTGGTTTTTATTGATTTTAGGGGGGGGATCTCTCTATTTCCTGGATATGAATGCCTGTTTCCTTTCCTAGATCGGGAACGTTTTCAGCTATGATTTGCTCAAATACATATTCTGGCCCTATGTCCCATTCGGCGCCCTCGGGAACCCCAATTAAACATAGGATTTTCTTCCTCAGGCTCTCCTTTATTTCCCTTAATCCGTCTTCATGGTCTTTTAATTGTCTCTTTTTTCCTCAGTTTCCCTCTTTGCCAGCAACTTGTCTTCTATGTCACTCACTCTTCCACCTAGTTAACCCTGGTCGGTTGGACTACTAGTTTGGATTGCATCTCATTCAGTTGATTTTTAATTTCTGCCTGATTGGATCTAAATTCTGCAGTCATCAAGTCTCTTGAGTCCTTTATGCTTTTTACTAGAGCCACCAGTAGCTCTATAATAGTGCTTCTGAATTGGCTTTCTGACATTGAATTGTAATCCAGATTTTGTAACTCTGTGGGAGAGAGGACTGTTTCTGATTCTTTCTTTTGAGGTGAGGTTTTCCTTCTAGTCACTTTGCTCAGTGCAGAGTGGCCAAAAACACGTTGTATTGGGAAAAGGCGAAAAAGAGAGAGAGAGAAGGAAAGAAAAGAGAAAAAGAATAAAGAGGAAAGGAAGAAAAAGAAGAATAAAGAGAAGAAAAAGGGAAAGAAAAAGGTGAAAAAAAGGTGGGGGAAGCAATCAGAAATCAAAAAGAAAAAAAAAGAACACACAGGGGAGTATCGTCTGATTCTCTATACGTTAAGGCCCTTGACTTCCTCTGGAACTTGTCCCTCTAGCTGGTCTTCTGGGCAAGGGGCCTGTTGTGCTGATTTTCATGTGTTAGTACTTGGGGGATCTGCTCTGACCCCGCCTGTCGGAGGGCTCAGTGGGGTTGTTTACCCCGTGAGGCCCCTGGAGGAACAACCCCAGTGGCTGCGGCAGCTCTGGCAACCTGGATTCAGCCCCCACAAATAACTATGGAGCTCTCTCTCTGTAGGGGTGTGGAGATTCCAGGGCGGGGCGCTGATCTGCTCAGTTCAGGGCAGGAGCATCCTTGCTGTCCTGGGCACTCCCGGCTTCTTCCTGTCCCGGAGGAGGCCGGATCTTGGGCTGTGTGCCAGCACCCTCTGCTCCCAGTCTGCGGTGTTGGATTTGCACTCTTGGACATGCAGGCGCCTCTCTGCAGAGCCGCCGCCTGAGCCCCTCCAAGCTGCTCAAGGCCGCGTAGCCCCCTCCAAAGAGCCGCACCTGAGCCCCTCAAAGTTGCTCCCGGAGCTGTGCAGCCCCCTCCGCACTGAGCCTCTTCCTCTGCCAGAGCCCCTGCCGCTGACATGCTCCCGGGGCCGCGCAGTCCCCTCCATGCAGAGCCGCCCCCCGAGCCCCTCCGAGCTGCTCCCAGGTCAATGCCTGCACGCTGCAGCTCGTAGTGAGCTCAGCGCACTCTCATGTGTGAGCAGGTGTCTGTTAGTGTCACAGGGAGCCCGAGGACATCTCCGCCTTCCTGGGGTCCTGCTCTACCTGCAGGCGCCATTCCGCCCAGGACATTTGGTACAGCTCCTGCTACTCTGGCACAGAGCTCTCCTGTCCTGGGGGCACTTGCCCCAGTCTTAGCCCAGCTCCTCGCGGGGCTCCTCCCCCTTGGATGCTTTTTGTATCTTTATTTCTTTTTCCCCATCTTCCTACCTTGATTGAAGTCCGAACTTTTCACAATGTAGCATTCCAGCTGGTCTCTTTAAATCTCAGGCCTAATTCGAAGATTTTCAGGATGATTTGAAGGTTATCTAGGTAATTTGGTGGGGACAGGTGATTTGGGGACCCTACTCTTCCACCATCTTGCCCCACCTCCTGTATGTTGCCCTTTAGCTTTGGTTGTTTCCTTCATTTTGCGGAAGGTTTTCAATTTGATGAAGTCCCAATAGTATTTTGCTTTTGTTTCCCTCACATTAGAGGCATATCTAGAAAGAATATCCAGTGGCCAATGTCAATGACGTTCCTGCCTATCTTTCCTTCTTTTTATGGTTTCAGGTCTCACTTTAGGTCTTTCATCCATTTTGAATTTATTTTTTATAAATGTGGTGTAAGAAAATGGTCGTGGTCCAAAAATGTACAGGGTGTGATATCAACCTTCTTGTACGTGTTGTACCTGTTGAGGGCTGATTTGTGGGCCGTGATATGATCTGTTCTGGAGAATGTCCCATGTGCACTTGAAAGGAATCTGTATTCTGCTCTAGGATGAAATGTTCTGACTATTTGTGTTGAGTCCCTGTGGTCCAGTGTGTCAAGGCTATTGTTCCCCTGTTGTTTTTCTGCATAGACGTTCGGTCCTTTGCCATAAGTGGGTGTTAAAATGCCCTGTCATTGTATTATTATCAGTGAGTTCCTGTACGTTTGTTGTTAATTGGTTTCTATATTTAGGTACCCCATGTTGGCAGCATAAATATTTAGTTGTTTGATCTTGAGAGAGAGTCTTTTTAATTATGAGATATTGCCTTCTTCATCTCTTCTTACAGTATTTGTTCTTTTTTGATATTTAATTAATTTATTTATTCATTCATGAGAGATGCACTGAGAAGCAGAGGCAGAAACATAGGCAGAGGGAGATGCAGGCTCCCCAAAGGGAGGCCGATATGGGACTCGAACCTGGGATCCCATGATCACACCCTGAGCCGAAGGCAGATGCTCAGCCACTGAGCTACCAGGTGTCCCCCAGGGTTTGGTGTCAAATCAAGTTTGTCTGATATAAGTATGGGTCCTCCAGCTTTCCTTTGATATCCAGTAGCGTGATAGATGATTTTCCATCCCCCAACTTTCAATCTCTTGGTGTCTATAGGTCTAAGGTGAGCATCTTGTAGGCAGCATACAGATGGATCTTGTTTTTTATTAACGATTTTATTTATGAGAGAGAGAGAGAGATAGGCAGAATATTAGGCAGAGAGAGAAGCAGGCTCCCCACCAGAAGCCCAATATGGGACTCGATCCCAGACTCCAGTATCACTCCCTGAGTCAAAGGCAGACGCTCAACCCCTAGTCACCCAGGTTCCGGGATCCTGTTTTTTAAGCCACTCTGATAGCGTATATCTTTTGATTGGAGGATTTAGTCCATCAGCATTCAGAGTGATTATTGAAAGATATGAACTTAGTGCCTCTCTGTTACCGGTAGAGTTTGTGTTTCTGGTGATGTTCTCTGGGACTTTCTAGTCTTTGTTGCTTTGGGTCTCTTTTTTCCTCTACTAGAAGAGTCCCCCTTAAAATTCTTTACTGGACTGGTTTAGTGGTCATGAACTCCCTTATATTTTGCCTGTCTGGGAAACTCTTTTTCTCTCCTTCTATCCTGAAGGACACCCTTGCTGAAGAAAGAACTCATACAAATTGGACTCCAATAACAAGAAATTAAAAGCATAAAATAAATTTTTGCTATTATGATTGAGGAAAATGGCATTTAGGTGGAAAACCAGAAGCTGAAAGAGAGGAGGACAGATTTCACCATGTGTAGCCTTCACAGGGACCTGGTGTCCTTTCCTAGGAAGGGCCCCCCCTCCGTAGGATGCTTCCTGTCCCTCTGCGCTCCTTGTTGGAACCCACCAGGCACATCTCCGTGCCTCTAGCACCTCTGCAGTTGTGGTTCATAGCGTCTTCCATGTATCCTATTGGGGACCAATGTGTTGTGTATGTAGCCATCAGGCTGCTGTTTGACAACATTGGGGTCTGACTTTTGTTGGCTTTGCGGTGTGTGTGTGTCTATCACATGCAGCTATCACATGCAGCTATCTGATCCTCTGGCTGGGTCACCCAACCGCTGATATGGTTGTCACAATATCATTTCTGTTGGTGGCGCTGGGCGGCTAGCTGTGCTCTCCTGGCCGACCCGGGGAACGCTCGTGCAGTGACATTCCGCTGGAGGGTCAGCTGAGCCAGAAAGTCAGACTCGGACACATTCCCAAGTCCCACACTGGCTCCCGCTGAGCACCCCCTGCTTCTCTTCTCCCCGATGCCTCTCCAGCCGGGACCAGATCTCGGGGCCACCCTGGGGGTAGTTCCTGAGGAGCCGCCTGCCCATGGCGGGGAGCCCTGGGGCTGCCTGTGTGTGGGAGTCGGGGTGGGGACGGGGCTGGGTTTCCTCAGTCACCTGTGCTGCCTGGCCTTCAGGCCGAGCCCCATGCTCACCCAGCCCCTACTCACTAGGGTGAGGAGGGTGCCCTCCCCATGCTGGTGTGAGTGATCCAGCACCACATGGTGTGCACGCTGATTCCACCATGTGAGGGTGGCCCAGGTGCGGGAGCTGCCAGTTTGGGACCCAGGAAATTTAACAAAAATCCCCTTCCCCTGGACAAGCAGAGCAGGACTGATTCCATTTTGTTCTACACCCACCACCTCCCCTTTGACCCCCACAACCTGCTTATGGCTTAAGGCGCTGCCCCACCCTAGTCAGGCCGCTGGGCACACCGAAATCGGAAATCGGCTCATAACAATGAAATGTTGCTTTGTGACCACCAAAACTGAGTGCTGATTCTGACCAAAGTAATAGACCAGCTCAAGTGGATACTATAGGGTAAGGTATAATTCAATGGGCCACCTGTGTGTGGACCGACATGACTGTGCAACTTTCTGCATATCCCATGGGCCTCTGGCCCCTATAAAGCTGCTATGCCTCTTAGTCTCAGGATCCAAGTCCCTGCTCCGCTGGGTAGAGTGCACTTGGAACCAAGCTCCAGCTTGTAAATAAAACCTCGGAGTTTGCATCGGTGTCGGCAACTTGATGGTTTCTAGGGCTCGCAATCTTGGGCAAAACACAAGGGCTTGCTGTCTTGACAACCCTTCTAGGGCCACGCTGACCGGCCCGCAGGCCCTCTTTGCCCCAGGCAAACAGGCACCATGATGCGGGGAGGGGAGGAAGTGCCCTGGAACAGGGCCAGCCCCGGCCCCCTGGACAGAGGGAGCACAGAACTCCCAGGTCGCTTTGCACCGACTCTGGTGACCTGAGGCTCCCTGGCTGTCACTCTGTCCCAGCCCATTCTGGCCCATGGGGCAGAGGCTGAGTCCCAGTAAAGTCTCTGGGGTCCTGATCCTGGCGTCTGGCCGCCCATGGAAGGAACGTGGGGACATCAGCTGTGTGTGCCTGGCGGCGCCACTGCAAGGGCTGGTTGGGGCCTGGGTGGTGCCCCCTCGTCCTCACTGGGGGTCTCTCCACACCCCGTGCACAGAGTTCTGGGAGACACAAAAATGGGCTGGCTGTGCATTTTCGCTATACAACACTTTATTGACTTTCTACAGCAAACAGGCCCAGAGCCGAGGGTGTGCGCTTTCCCCTGGGGAGGGAGACCTTTCTGTCCTTTAGGGGAGGACAAGAATCATTCGGGGTGGTATGCTGGTACAGGAGTCCCCCACCTGGGAGCATGTGTGGACTCCAGGTGGGGACGTATGTCCTGAGGTTTCAGCCTGATAGACGGTTCTGAGGACAGCAGTGCTGACCTGGACCTGAAGCTCATGGGCTCCTGTGCTGGGTCCCTGCAGGGCAGCTGGACCCCGGCTTCTGGCTCCCTGGGGCCCCAGGACCTGGAGGATACTCCTGGTGTTTGTGCGGGTGGGGCCCACCGGCCTCCCCCTGCTCTACCCACCCTGGGGTGTCCTGTGATCCCCAGGGCTGCCCTAGGTCAGCGACCTGGATCTGTGAGGCACGCCCAGTGCCCAGGAGGCCACATCCAGCCATGTGAGGGCTCGCTCAGCGTGGGGCCAGAATCCAGGCATGCCAGGGCCATGAGGGCCTGGATCCCATTAGTCCTTGTGTTGGGCCTGAGGTGGGTGCTCAAATCACACCAACCCCCACAGAGCCTGGGGCCAGGCCAGCCCAGGTCCCTCTGGGTTAGGGCTGGTGTCCTGTGCCAGGTGTGCCACCCTCCAGGAGGGACAGTGGGAAAAGGCTGGGCACAGTGCGTCCTCTACTTCACCCAACCTCCACCCACGCTGTCGGGAGCTCCCTGCCTCCCATCTTCCCTGCAACCCCTGGGTACTTTATAGAACACCCATGCTTCCGATGGGAGCAGGGTATCCAGAGAACCCCAGGGAGGCTGAGCATGTCCCAAAAGGGGCAGCTGCACCGGGCCCATGCTGGGGGAAGATGGTGTGGGGATGGATGGTGTGGGGCAGGGTTTGATGGTGGTGGAGTGTGAGGGATGGTGTAGGGGGGATGGTGTTGGAGTATAGTTTCGATGGGGATTGTGTGGGTGTGAGGGGGATGGTGTAGGGGGATGCCATGGGGGGTAATGATGTGGGGGAATGGCGTGGGGTGGGGAATGAGGGGGATGGCATGGGGGAGCTGCAGACACAGGGCATCCCATTTCTCTAAGATGCACATGGAGACGTCTACAGAGAAAGGCGACCCCAGTCTGGGGTTTGCTTGAAACCTGCCCCTGGGGCCCCGTGTTGTCTGTGCAGGGCCCTGGCTGGAAGTTTCCTAACGCTGAACTTAAATTGGAATGGTCTTAATTTTAACGGCCTCCACGCGTCCAGTCCCATCCTATGTAGCTCCTTCCCCCTTCCCCGGAGCTCCAAAGAGAGCAATTGCAAAGGACCTCAGCATGGCAGCCTGTGTTGGGGGACAGGACCAGGGATTTGGGATCAGGAAGACATGGATCGCAGGCGACCCAGCTATGCAGCGGGATTCCATGCTGCAGACTCTTATTCCATAAGGCTATCTTGAAAACTGACTTTGTACATAGAAAAGCTCTTCTTTGTCTTTAAAAGATGGAGAGCGAGTCAATGCATTTTTTCTCTGCCCATCTGATTGCTCAGATTCCAATCTGAGACATATTTCCTGTTAATAAGGATAATTTCCTATCTGTAGTACTATGGTTAAAATATTCTGACACAGGTAATTCAAAGGGATGAGGTTTTCTCATCTCTTTCTTCACAGCTCAGTCACTCATCAGGAAATGCATCTTTATGGATTTGGAAAGAACTGAGAGACATTACTTCCAATGGTCCTATTACTATCTGAAGGATTCTTCCCTGAGGTTCTTCCCCTGCTTCAAGTGACAGTGAAACACTGTGAACTCTTTGGAAGACAAATGTCAAGGAAATAAATGTTATGCATTGCTAATTTTAAATGCACTTGCAATATGGTGTCTATTATAATAGAAGTATTTTTATCTGATTTTTCTATTTATTATCGTTTCCTGCTTCCCAGGTTGAGGAGGCATTATACGTGTCCATAAGTGTTTTTCTTTCCTTCTGATAGAAAATCCTTACATTGTTCACATTGAGGGAACTCTTTAAGAATGAGACAAAAGTTAATTAAACTATTCTTAAAATGTCTTCACACTTGGAGCCTGATTCATTTAGTCAATTTTCAAAATAAATCTTATTGATTAGAAAAAAACCAAAGATTTATTGGGAAATTGAGAAGACAGTACAGAGAATTCTCATGCACTTGCACTCAACTTCTCCAATTCTTGATATATTATATTAGTACAGTACAAATATTAGCTAATGAATCAATATTAAAATACTCACATTAACGAAAGACCGTACTTTATTCAGATTTCCTTAGTTTTTGCTAAGTTACCATCTCTCATATCACATTGCATTTGTTCTCATGTTTTCTTAGGCTCCTCTGGATTGTGACTGTCTTTCAGCCTTTCCTTGTTGTTGTTGAACTGGAACACTTTGAGACATAGAGTATTTTGTAAAATTTCTCTCAGTTGGGACATGTCTGTTGTTTATCTCATGATTGAACTGTTTTTGTGGATGATATACACAATATACTGCCATTTTTATTATATCCTATAAAGGATGGATACTATCAGCATGATTTATCAGTCTTGGTATCCATCTGATCATCTTGCTGAGGTAGTGTTTGTCAGCTTTCTCCATAGAAAAGTGATTCTTTATTATTATTATTATTATTATATTATTATTAGTAGTATCATTATTATTTTAACTTTTTCATAATATATTTTGTAGAAGGAATTTACTATGTGTATTCCACACATAAGAGTGGGAAGCTATGCTCATCAACTTGAGGGTGGAATGTCTGCACAAATTGTTAGAAATTCTTCAACATGGGAGATTTCTCTTCCTTCTGGGTTTGATTGTTTGTCTCTCTTGCAAAGATGTTATTTATTTATTTGACAGAGAGAGGAGAGAAAAAGCATGAGCGAGTGGGGCAGAGGGAGAGGGAGAAGCAGGTTCCCTGCTGAACAGGGAGCCTGCCTTGCGACCTGGATCATAATCTGAGCCTAAGGCAGAAGCTTAACTGACTGAGCCACCCAGGTGCCACTCTTTCTTCTTTCTTTCTTTCTTTCTTTCTTTCTTTCTTTCTTTCTTTCTTTCTTTCTTTCTTTCTTCTTTTTGATAATAATTTTATTTTTATTGGTGTTCAATTTGCCAACATACAGAATAACACCCAGTGCTCATCCTGTCAAGTGCCCCCTCAGTGCCCGTCACCCATTCACCCCCACCCTGTGCCTTCCTCCACTTCCACCACCCCTGGTTCATTTCCTAGAGTTGAGTCTTTTTGTTCTGTCTCCATTTATGATATTTCTCACACATTTCTTCTCCCTTCCCTTATATTCCCTATCACTATTATATATATTCCCCAAATGAATGAGAACATACACTGTTAGTCCTTCTCCGATTGACTTACTTCACTCAGCATAATACCCACCAGTTCCATCCACGTTGAAGCAAATGGTGGGTATTTGTCATTTGTAATGGCTGAGCAAGACCCACCTTTTCTCTCTCTTCATCTTCTGAGTCTCTTATGATATGAATGGTACTGTTTTAATAAGTGGCTGAGTTCCCTAAGTCTGCCTCTGTGGTCCATAACCTTTCTTGTTTGTAAGGCTTCCACTTGGGACTGCCTCTCAGTTATAGCATTTTTAACATTGGCCTGTCTAGATTTAAGTTCTTTTATATCTACAGTAAGGGATTCTCTAGTTTTCTTCTGTCCTCATTTTCCAGCCAAGCTGCTATCTTTATTATCATTGTTTTAAACTGTAGTTAGATATCATATATGTTTATCGATGAACTTCCTGGCTGTGAGTACTATCTCATGTTATTTTATGGAGATGAATTTCTCCATCTCATTCTTTTTTCCAGAAGAAAAAGAAGGAAGAAAAAGAAAAACAATAACAACTCCCCTCCCGATAAAAACACCAGGTTATTTTAGCCTGCTTTTTAAAAGATTTTAAATCCCAAAATAAGAAACACAATTAAAGTACCATGAAAGTAAAAATAAGAAATATATAAGGTACATACATAAAAATTAAAATAAGACAATTAATAAGAAAGATTCAAAGAAAAAATGAAAAAGAAGCACAAAGTACAAAGGAAGCTAGACCCTACTTTGCAGGCAGAGCTGATGCTCTGCAGCCTCTGTGGTCTGACAAGTTGGTGGCAGCGAGTGGACTGTGCGGGGTTTAGGGATGGGCCATGTCGCTGATTGTCAGGTGCACATCTGCCTGGGAAATGCAGCTGCAGGTCACAGGCTTGATGGGCGTCAGCGCCTCTGGCATCCAGTGGGTGGCGCTGTGCTGCTCCCTGAGACTCAGTGCTGATGGGAGGGATGCGGATAGGGATGCTGGGTCCTCTGGCTCTGGGGCTTAGCATCCCGCCCCCAGTCTGCAGTGGCCTCCACAGAAGAGCCCCCAAGCCCCTGGGTTTCCGCCGCTCCTCTCAGAACCCTGCGTTCACTCTGCCTGCCTCCCATCTTCTTTTGTTTTTGTTTTTTTCTTATCTCAGACTGTTGTGCCCAAGATTGGGAATCCGAGAAACCACTGAGAAGCCAACACTGATGCAAACACACGAGGGTTTCTTTACAAGCTCGAGCTTGTGTCCAAGTATACCCGACACAGAAGAGCAGGCACTTGGAACCCGAGGTGTGGATTAGCTTAGTTTTAAGGACTGGTCTTGGGGACCTCCAGAAAGTCTGGAGCAATTCCTCAAGTTCTGTTTACATTTTGATATGGCGCCTTCAAGGGCAATAAGCTCTATTCTCATTCTAATAGGGGCTTCCTGCCCTTGGGCAGGACTCAGTTTTTATTGTTTTGTGGGGTTTTCTAGGACATTATGCTGTAAACAGCAAAGGTTCCACACCTGGAAGGGGGACGTCACACTGTCCCTATTTGCTGAAGACACGGTACTAGAAACAGGGAACCCGAGAGCCAGGGATCCTTGGGTGGCACAGTGGTTTAGAGCCTACCTTTCGCCCAGGGCATGATCCTGGAGAACGAGGATCGAATCCCACATCAGGCTCCAGGTGCATGAAGCCTGCTTCTCTCTCTGCCTATGTCTCTGCCTCTCTCTCTCTCTCTCTCTCTCTCTCTCTCTCTTTCTCAATCTCTCTGTGTGTGTGTGACTATCATAAATAAATTAAAAATTTTAAAATAAGGAAACAGTACAGCCTCCACCAAAACCTGTTAGAAATAAGGAGTGAGTTCAGTAAAGTCATGGGACACAAACTGACTCTACAGAGCAGAGTAGACTTGCTGTGTCCTGACAATGAGCACTCAGGAAGGAAATGAAGGACGAGACTCCCTTCTCAGGAGCAACACAGAGAATAATGAGACTGAACCGAAGGAGCACAAGACTTGTGCACTGAGCAATACCAGACTCTGGGAGGCCGTCCTGGGATCATGGGGTGCGAGCCTCATCTTGTGAAAATGTCCGCAGTTCCTGAAGCCACCCTCAGTTTGAATGTCATTCCTATCAAAATCATGGTGGCAGATCTTAGAAATAGGAAAAGAAAACCCATAACATCCATCCGCCCCCACAAATGACCCCGGACAGCAAATCAGTATAGGAGAAGCAAGACAGAGTGGGACGCATCACTTTCCTATTTCAAAGGATGTCACAGAGACACAGGATAAAGCAGTGTGGTTCTCGGGCCCCTAGGTGGCTGCATCAGTTAAGCAGCTGACTCCAGACCTCACCTCCAGTCCTGATCTCGGGATCGTGAATTCTAGCCCTGGCCTGGGCCATGGATGAGGCGTGGTGCCTACTTAAACAAACCAGACCCATGGGGGGTGGTCCTGGCATAAGCTGAAGGAGGAGAACAGAGAGTTCAGAAGGAAATGTGCTCTGACACAACTGATTTTTTTAACTTACTTTAATTTAAACCCAATTAATTAACGTATAGTGTATTATACTTTCAGGGGAAGAATTCAGGAATTCACCAGTTGGAGATTAGCAGTGCTTGTGACATCATGTGCCCTCCTTCATGCTGGTCCCCTATTATTCCCTCCCCCACCTCAAGCGACCCTCAGTTTGTTTCCTATCATTAAGAGTCTGTATTTCCTGCATCTTTTTTCATCTTATTTGTTTTTCCTTCCCTTCACAAATGTTCATCTGCTTTACTTCTTAAATTCCACCTATGAATGACACCACACAGTCATTCTCTTTCCCGACTGACTTATTTCACTTAAGATGATTCCTCTAGTTCTATCCACGTCATTGCAAATGGCAAGATTTCCTTCTCCTTGATAGCTGAGTACCATTCCTCTCTCTATGACCATCATGTATCTCCCATCCTCTTTATCCATCATCTGCCGGAGGGCACCGAGGCTCCTCCCACAGTGTGGCTACTGTGGACCCGGCTGCTGTGGACATTGGGGTGCAGGAGTCCCGAGTCTCACTGCATCTGTATCTTCGGAGTGAGCTCCAGGCCATGCACCTGCTGGTCGCAGGGCAGCTCTATTGGTAACTTCCTGAGGAGCCTCCACACTGTTTCCATGCTGCTCTACCAGCCCACGGTCCCGCCCACAGTGGAAGAGGGTTGAGTAAATTTTGAAGGACGTGGTAAAAGTCTGCTCCACCTTTCATTTCGTGTCCTGTGGGTTCCAATTCATTATCCTTAAGTATTTCTGGGGAAGCCGGGTGTTGGGCTCCATTTCAATGAGATGTTTCCAACCTAACAGGCCACAGCTGGAGCCCGGAAGGAGGCAGGTGCGGCCCAGCAGGGGCACGCCGCCTCCTGAGGGCCTCCTGTAATGCCTGAGCGACCCGCAGGGAACACCCTAGCACAGGCCCCGCCCAGTGGGCACGCATGAGCAGTAGGCCTCTTCCGCCTGCACTAACAGGAGCCCGCCTGTGCTGGGGAGGCCCGAGGAGGACATGGGGACGCGTCCACGCTGATGACCCGCAGCCTCCTCAAGACCCGCGGTGAGTCTTCAGGGGGACATTGGGTCGAGTTCATGGTGACAGGATCCCCGGTCTCCTCAGGACCTGCGGTGAGGCTTCAGTAAGATGTGGGCCCGCATCCACGCTGACAGGAGCCCCTGGGCCACCTCAGGGCCCCCGCAGAGGCTTCAGTAAATTGTGGGCCCGCATCCAGGCAGACAGGAGCCCCTGGGCTGCCTCAGGAACCACAGGGAGGCTTCAGGAAGATGTGGGCCCGCATCCACTCTGACAGGAGCCCCTGGGCCACCTCAGGACACGCGGGGAGGCTTCAGGAAATTGTGGGCCTGAATCCACGCAGACAGGAGCCCCTGGGCTGCCTCAGGTCCCACGGGGAGGCTTCAGGAAGATGTGACTCCGTGTCCAATCTGGCAGGAGCTCCCAGGGCCCTCAAGACATAAGTTGAGGCTTCTGGAAGCTGGGTGCCGCATTCACAGTGACAAGAGCCCTGGCCTCCTAAGAGCCCCTGGATACGCTTCACGAGGACATGGGGCCACGTCACCACAACCGTACTTCTGTTTCTTGGTTTGCATCTCTCATCCCCCCTCCGCGCCTTTGCCAGTTTGTTTGGTTTCTTAAAATTCACATGTGAATTCAATCGTATGGTATTTGGTATCTGTTTTTCTCTGATTTCATTTAGGATAGGTCGTTTCCACTTCTCCCACGTCATTGTAAATGGCTTTATTTCATCCCTTCTGATGATCGAGTGATGTCACAGTGTGTATATTTACCACATCGTCTCTGCCCATTCATCTGTCGATGGACATCTGGGCTGTATCCACAGTTTGGCTGTTGTTGATAACACTGCTACAAACACTGGGCGGTGTGTCTCTCTTCGAATCCACTAAACTACTTTTGTATCCTCGGGGTAAATACCTAGCTGTGCAATTTTGGAATCGAAGGGTAGCTCTATTTTTAACTTCTTTTCTTATAATTTTTTATGATAGTCACAGATAGAGAGAGAGAGAGAGAGGGAGGGAGAGGCAGAGACACAGGCAGAGGGAGAAGCAGGCTCCATGCACCAGGAGCCCGACGTGAGATTCGATCCCGAGTCTCCAGGAGCACGCCCTTGGCCATAGGCAGGCAACAAAGCGCTGCGCCACCCTAGGATCCCCTTTTTTAACTTTTCAAGGACCCTCCACACTGTTTTCCACCCTGGCTGCACCTGATCGCATGCCCACCAGGAGTGTAAGGGGGCTCCCCCTTCTCGATAGCCTCCCCAACACCTGTTGTTTCTTGTGTTGTTAATTTTAGTCATTCTGATGGCTGTCAGGTGACATCTCATTGTGGTTTTGGTTTGCATTTCCCTGATGATGGGTGACGCTGAGTGTCTTTCCGTGTGTCTGGCGGCCATCTGGATGTCTTGTCAGAGACAAAATCCATGCATGTCTTCTGCCAATCTGTGGTTGGATAATTTGTGTTTAGGATGCTGAGATTTATGTTTGCTTTATGTATTTTGAATACTAACTCTTTATTGGATGTGTTGTTTACAAATATCTCCTCTCATTTTGTATGTTGCCTTTTAGCGTTGGTTGTTTCCTTCACTTTGTGGAAGCTTTTCAATTTGATGAAGTCCCAATAGTATTTTTGCTTTTGTTTCCCTCGCCTCTGAGGCATAACTAGAAAGAAGATCCAATGGCCAATGTCAAAGATGTTGCTGCCCATCTTTTCTTCTTTTTATGGTTTCAGGTCTCACATTTAGGTCTTTCATCCATTTTGAATTTATTTTTTATATATATGGTGTAAGAAAGTGGTCCAGTTTCATTCTTCTGCACGTGGCTGCCTGGTTTTCCCAACACCATTTGTTCTTATCCTGGGGTCAGGGTTAGTGTTTGTTGAAGAGACTGTCTTGGTGCCATTGGATATTGCTTCCTGCCTTGTTGTCGATTAATGGATCATAGAGTTACAGGTTTGTATCTGGTTTCGGCTTTCCATTCTGTTCTATTGATCTAAGCGTCTCCTGTTTGGAGATTCTTGATTGCTGATTCAATTTCTTTGCTGCTTATCTGTCTGTTCAAGTTTCTTATTTCTTCCTTTTTCATTCTTGCAATGCTATATATATCCATGAATTGATCAATTTATTCCAGGATCTAGGTTGCTGGCATATAATTTTTCATAATGTTCTCTTATAATCGTTTGTATTTCTCTAGTGTTGGTTATTATTTCTCTTTTCTCATTTGTGATTTTTATTTGGATCCTTTCTCATCTTTTTATCTCTTTTCTTTTTAAAATATTTTGTTTATGTTTTCATGAGAGACACAGAGAGGCAGAGGTATAGGCAGAAGGAAAATGAGGCTCCATGCGGGGAGCCTGATGTGGGACTTGATCCTGCAGGACCCCGGGATCATGACCTGAACCAAAACAGATATTCAACCCCTGAGGCACCCAGGCATTCAAGATCCTGTTTCTTAAGCCACTCTGATACCCTATATTTTGGATTGAAGCATTCAGTCTATCAGCATTCAGAGTGATTATTGAACGATATGAACTTAGTGCCCTTGTGTTACTGGTAGGGTTTGTGTTTCTGGGGACGTTCTTGGGTCCTTTCTAGTCTTTGTTGCTTTTGGTCTCTTTTTTTCCCCCACTAGAAGAGTCCCTCTTAAAATTCCTAACTGGACTGGTTTAGTGGTCATGAACTCCTTTATATTTTGCCTGTCTGGGAAACTCTTTATCTCTCCTTCTATCCCGAAGGACACACTTGCTGAAGAAAGAACTCATACAAATTGGACACCAAAAAAAGATAATTAAAAACATAAAATAAATTTTTGCTATTATGATTGAGGAAAAAGGCATTTAGGCAGAAAACCAGAAGCTAAAGAGAGGAGGACAGATTTCACCATCCGTAGTCTTCACAGGGACATGGTGTCCTTTCCTAGGAGTGCCCCCACCTCCGTAGGATGCTTTCTGCCCCTCTGCGCTCCTTGCTGGAACCCAGCAGGCACATCTCAGTGCCTCCAGGACCTCTGCATTCATGGTTTATAGCGTCTTCCATGTATCCTATTGGGGACCACAGCGTCGTATATGTAACTATCTGGGTGCTGTTTGACAACATTGGGGGGATTCCGACTTTTGTTGGTTTTGGGGTGTGTGTGTGTCTATCACATGCAGCTATCACGTGCAGCTATCTAATCCTCTGGCTGGGTCACCCAAATGCTGCAATGGTTGGAACAACATTTCTGGTGCTTGCCCAGGGTGGCTAGCTGGGCTCTCCTGGCCAACCCGGGGCTCGCTCATGCAGTGACTTTCTGCTGGAGGATCAGCTGACCTGGAAGTTCCAGCCTGGCCACATTCCCATGTTCAGCAGTCGGTCCCGCCAAGCCCGGCTGCTTCTCTTCTCCAGGATGCCTCTCCAGCAGGGAGCCAGAACTCGCGGCTGCCCCGCTGGGAGCTCCTGAGGAGCCGGTTGTACATGGCGAGGAGACATGGGGCTGCCTTTGTGTGGGAGTCGGTGTGGGGACCGGGCTGGGATTCCTCGGTCCCCTGTGCTGCCTGGCCTTCAGGCTGAGCCCAATGCTCACCCAGCCCCTACTCGCTAGGGCGAGGAGGGTGCCCTACACACGCTGGTGTGAGAGATCCAGCACCACAAGGTGTGCACGCTGAGTCCACCTGGTGGGGGTGGCCCAGGTGCATGAGATGCAAGTGTGGGACCCACGAAATTTAACAAAAATCCCCAATCCCTGGACAAGCAGAGCAGGACTGCTTCCATTTTGTGCTACACCCGTCACCGCCGTTATGACCCACACATGACCTGCTTAAGGCACTGCCCTGCCCTACTCAAGGCACTGGGCACATCCTAATTGGGAAGTGACTCATAACAATGTAACTCTGCTTTGTGCCCCCCAAAACTGTGTGCAGATTCTGATCAAAGTAATAGGCCAGCTCAAGTGAATACAATAGGGTAAGGTGTAATTCAGTCGGCCACCTGCGTGTGGACCCACATGACTGTGCAACTTTCTGTGTATCCACTGGCCCCTATAAAGCTGCTAAGCCTGTTAGTCTCAGGGTCCAAATCCCTGCTCTGCTGTGTCGGGTGCACTTGGACCCAAGCTTGAGCTTATAAAGAAACCCTCCTGTGTTTGCATCGGTGTCGGCTCCTTGGTGGTTTGCCGGATTCACAATCTAGGGCACAACAAAAAGGCCTGCCTTCCTGACATCTTTTTCAGGGCCCCGCTGACCACCCCACTGGCCCTCTGTACCCCAGGCACACAGGCACGGGGATGCAGGGACGGGAGGAAGTGCCTCGGAACACGGCCAGCTCTGGCCCCCTGGACAGAGGAAGCACAGACCTCCCAGGTCGCTTTGCACAGACCCTGGTGACCTAAGGCTCCCTGCCTGTCACTCTGTCCCAGCCCCTGCTGGCCCTCGTGGCACAGGCTGAGTCCCAGTAAAGTCTGTGGGGTCCTGACCCTGGCATCTGGCCGCCCCTGGAAGGCACGTGGGGACGTCAGCTGTCTGTGCCTGACGGCGCCCATGCAGGCGCCGGTTGGGGCCTGGGTGGTGCCCCCTCCTCCTCTCTGGGAGTCTCTCCACGCCCCATGCACAGTGATTTGGGAGACACAGAAACAGGCTGGCTGTGCATTTTCGCACCACAACAATTTATTGACTTTTTACAGCAAAGGGTGTGCATGTTCCGCTGGGGAGGGAGACCTTTCTGTCTTTTAGGAGAGGGTAAGAATAACACGGGGTTGAGGGCGGGTGCTGGAGTCCCCCACCTGGGATCATGTGTGGACCTGGGTGGGGCATATGTCCTGAGGTTTCACCCTGATAGACGGTTCTGTGGACAGCAGTCCTGAACTGGACCTGCAGCTCATGGGCTCTTGCGATGGGTCCCTGCACAGCAGCTGGACCCCGGCCTCGGGGCCCCTGGGGCCCCAACACCTGGAGGAGCCTGCCTCCTGGTGTGGGAGCGGGTGGGACCCACCGGCCTACCCCTGCTCTCCCCACCCTGGGGTGTCCCGGGATCCCCAGTGCTGCCCTAGTTCAACGACCTGGATCTGTGGGGCATGCTGAGGGCCCAGGAGGCCACATCCAGCTGTGAGAGGGCTTGCTCAGCCTGGGGCCAGTATCCAGGGCTGGCCAGGTCCATGGGGGGGCTGAATCCCATTAGTGTTTGTGTTGGGCCTTGGGGAGGCTCAAAGCACCCCGGCCCCCACAGAGCCTGGGGCCAGGCCAGCCCTGGTCCCTCTGAGTTAGGGGCGGGTGTCCTGTGCAGGGTGTGTCACCCTCCAGGAGGGACAGTGGGCAGAGGCAGGGCACAGTGGGTCCTCTGCATCACTGATCTGCACCCACCCTGTCGGGGGCTCCCTGCTTCCCCTCCTCCCTGCAACCCCTGGGTACCCTAAGCACGGGACACCGTGCTTCAGTTGGGATCAGGGTATCTAGAGAATGCCGGGAAGGCTGAGCATGTCCCACAGGGGGAGCTGCACCGGGTCCATGCTTGGGGACGATGTTGTGGGGGTTGATGGTATGAGTTCAGGAGTATGATGGTGGTGGAGTGTGGGGGGTGATGTAGGGGGGACGGTGTTCGGGTTTAGTGTGGGTGGGGATTGTGTGGGGCTGTGTGGGTGTAAGGGGGATGGTGTTGGGGGGATGCCATGGGGATGATGGTGTAGGGGGATGCTGTGGGGGTGGGGAATGAGGGATGGCGTGGGTGGCCTGCGGACACAGGGCATCCCCTTTCTCTAAGATGCACACGGAGACGTCTACAGATAAAGGAGACCTCAGTCTGGGGTTTGCTGTAAAACCTGCCCTTGGGGCCCTGAGTGGTCAGTGCAGGGCCCTAGCTGGACGTGTGCTAACGCTGAACTTAAATTGGAATGGTCTTAATTTTCACAGCCTCCACGCCTCCTGTCCCATCCTATCTAGCTCCTTCCCCGTTCCCTGGAGCTCCTAAGAGAGCAATTTCAAATGACCTCAGCGTGGCAGCCTGTGTTGGGGCACAGGACCAGGGATTTGGGATCAGGAAGACCTGGAGCGTGGGCGTCATGGCTATGTAGCGGGATTTGATGCTACAGAATCTTATTCCCTAAGGCTATCTTGACAACTGACTTTGTACATAGACAAGCTCTCCTTTGTCTTTATAAGATGAAAAGTGAGTCAAAGCATTTTTTCTCTGCCCATATGATTGCTAGGATTCCAATCTGAGATGTATTGCCTGATAATAAGGATAATTTACTATCTGTAGTACTATAGTTAAAATATACTGACACAAGTAATTCAGAGGGATGAGGGCTTCTCATCTCTTTCTTCACAGCTCAGTCACTCATCACGAAATTCATCTTTATGGATTTGGAAAGAACTGAGAGACATTACGCCCAATGATCCTATTATTATGTGAAGGATTCTTCCCTGAGATTCTTCCCCTGTTTCAACTGACCCTGAAACACTGTGAACTCTTTGGAAGACAAATGTCAAGGAAATAAATGTTATGCATTGCTAATATTAAATGCACTTGCAATATGGTATCTATTATAATAGAAGTATTTTTATCTGATTTTTTCTATTTATTATCCTTTCCTGCTTTTCTGGTTGAGGAGTCATTATACGTGTTCATAAGTGTTTTTCTTTCCTTCTGATATAAAATTCTTACTTTGTTCCCATCGAGGGAACTCTTTAAGAATGAGGCAAAAGTTAATTAAACTATTCTTAAAGTGTCTTCACACTTGGAGCCTGATTCATTTAAGTCAATTATTAAAATAAATGTTATTTATTAGAAAAAATAATCTTTATTCAAATTTCCTTAGTTTTTGCTAAGTTACCATCCCTTATATCACATTCCATTTGTCCTCGTTTTTTTTTTTTTTTTTTTTTTTTTTTTTTTTTATGACAGGCACACAGTGAGAGAGAGAGGCAGAGGGAGAATCAGGCTCCATGCACCGGGAACCCGATGTGGGATTCAATCCCTGATCTCCAGGATAGCGCCCTGGCCCAAAGGCAGGCGCGAAAACACTGCGCCACCCAGGGATCCCGTGTCCCCATGTTTACTTAGGCTCCTCTGGATTGTGACAGTCTTTCAGCCTTTCCTTGTTGTTGTTGAACTGGAACACTTTGAGAAGTAGAATATTCTGTGAAATTTCCCTCAGTTGGGACATGTCTGTTGTTTATCTCATGATTGAACTGGTTTTTTGGACTATATACAGAGATATACTGCATTTTTATTATATCATATGAAGCATAGATGCTATCAGCATGATTCATCAGTCTTGGTATCGATCTGATCATCTTGCTGAGGTAGTGTTTGTCAGGTTTCTCCATAGTAAAGTGATTCTTATTATTATTATCATTATATTATTATTACTATTATTATTATTATTTTAACCCTTTCATAATATATTTTGTAGAAGGAAGTTACTATGTATATTCCACACATAAGAGTGAGAAGCTATGCTCATCAACTTGAGGGTGGAATGTCTGCACAAATTTTTGAAATTCTTCTAGATGGGAGATTTCTCTTCCTTCTGGGTTTGTTTGTTGTTTCTTTTTCAAAGATGGTATTTATTTATTTGAGAGATAGAAGAGAGAAAAAGCATGAGCGAGAGGAGCAGAGGGAGAGGGAGAGGCAGGTTCCCTGCTGAACAGGGAGCCTGCTGTGGGACCTGGATTATGATCTGAGCCTAAGGTAGAAGGTTCACTGACTGAGCCACCCAGGTGCCTTCTGTCTTTCTTTCTTTCTTTCTTTCTTTCTTTCTTTCTTTCTTTCTTTCTTTCTTCTTTCTTTCTTCTTTTTTTATTAATATATTTATTTTTTTAATGGTGTTCAATTTGCCAACATACAGAATAATACCAATTACTCAACCCGTCAAGTGCCCCCCTTAGTGCCCATCACACATTCACCCCCACGCCCCGCCCTCCTACCCTTCCATCACCCCTAGTACATTTCCCAGAAATAGGAGTCTTTGTGTTCTGTCTCCCTTTCTGATATTTCCCACACATTTCTTTCTCCCTTCCGTCATATTCACTTTCACTATTATTTATATTCCCAAATGAATGAGAACATACAATGTTTGTCCTTCTCCGATTGACTTACTTCACTCAGCATAATACCCTCCAGTTCCATTCACATTGAAGCAAATAGTGGGAATTTGTCATTTCTAATGGCTGAGTAATATTCCATTATGTACGTAAACCACATCTTCTTTATCCATTCATCTTTCGATGGACGCTGAGGCTCCTTCCACAGTTTGGCCATTGTGGACATTGCTGCCTTAAACATCAGAGAGCAGGTGTCCCGGCGTTTCAATGCATCTGAATCTTTTGGGGTAAATCCCCAACAGTGCAACTGCTGGTTCGTAGGGCAATTCTATTTTTAACTATTTGAGGAACCTCCACACAGTTTTCCAGAGTGCCTGCACCAGTTCACATTCCCACCAGCAGTGTAAGAGGATTCCCTTTTCTCCGCATCCTCTCCAACATTTGTGGTTTCCTGCGCTGTTAATTTTCCCCATTCTCAATGGTGTGAGGTCCTATCTCATTGTGGTTTTGATTTGTATTTCCCTGATGGCAAGTGATGCAGAGCATTTTCTCATGTGTATGTTGGCCTTGTCTATGTCTTCCTCTGTGAGATTTCTGTTCATGTCTTTTGCCCATTTCAAGATTGGATTGTTTGTTTCTTTCGTGTTGAGTTTAAGAAGTTCTTTATAGATCTTGGAAACTAGCCGTTTACCTGATACGTCATTTTTAAATATCTTCTCCCATTCTGTAGGTTGTCTTTTAGTTTTGTTGACTCTATCCTTTGCTGTGCAAAAGCTTCTTATCTCAATGAACTCCCAGGAGTTCATTTTTGCTTTTGTTTCTTTAGCATTCATGGATGACTCTTGCAAGAAGTTACTGTGGTCGAGTTCAAAAAGGGAGTTGCCTATGTTCTCCTCTAGCATTTTGATGGACTTTTGTCTCACAAAATCTTTGTGAGATTAGATCTTTCATCCATGTTGAGTTTATCTTTGTGTCTGGTGAAAGAGAGTGGTCTAGTTTCATTCTTCTGCATGTGGATGTCCAATTTTCCCAGCACCATCTCTTGAAGAGACTGAATTTCTTCCAGTGGATAATCTTTCCTCCTTTATCGAATATTTGTTGTCCATAAAGTTCAGGGTCCACTTCTGGGGTCTCTATTCTGTTCCATTGATCTCTGTGTCTGTTTTTCTGCCAGTACCACACTGTCTTGATGACCACAGCTTTGTAGGTCAACCTGATATCTGGCATTGTGATGCTCCCAGATATGGTTTTCTTTTTTAAAATTGCCTGGGTATTCTTTTCTGATCCCACAAATCTTAAAATAATTTGTTCTAACTCTCTGAAGAGAGTCCACGGTATTTTGATAGGGATTGCATTAAACGTGTAAATTGCCCTGGGTAACATTGACAGTTTCACAATATTAATTCTGCCAATCCATGAGCATGGAATATTTTTCCATCTCTTTGTGCCTTCCTCAATTTCTTGCAGAAGCGATCTATACTTTTTAGGGTATAGATCCTTTACGAATTTGGATAGGTATATTCCCAGGTGTCTTATGTTTTTGGGTGCAATTTTAAATGGGATTGACTCCTTAATTTCTCTTTCTTCAGTCTCATTGTTAGTGTATAGAAATGCCATTGATTTCTGGGCATTGATTTTGTATCCTGCCATGCTACCATATTGCTGTATGAGTTCTAGAAATCTTTGGGGGGAGGCTTTTGGATTTTCTATGTAGAGTATCATGTCATCAGTGAAGAGGGAGTGTGTGAATTCTTCTTTGCCAATTTGAATGTCTTTAATGTCTTTTTGATATCTCATTGCTGAGGCTAGGACTTCCAGTGCTATGTTGAATAGCAGTGGTGAGAGTGGACATCCCTGTCTTGTTCCTGATCCTAGGTGAAAGTCTCCCTGTGCTTTCCCATTGAGAACAATATTTGCTGTGGGCTTTTTGTAGATGGCTTTTAAGATGCTGAGGAATGTTCCCTCTATCCCTGCGCTCTGAAGAGTTTTGATCAGGAATGAATGCTGTATTTTGTCAAATGCTTTCTCTGCAACTAATGAGAGGATCATATGGTTCTTGGTTTTTCTCTTCCTCTTATGATGAATCACATTGATGGTTTTATGAGTGTTGAACCAGCCTTGTGACCTGGGGATAAATGCTACATGGTCATGGTGAAAAATTTTCCTAATGTACTATTAGATCCTATTGTCTTGTATCTTGTTAAGAATTTTTGCATCCATGCTCATCAGGGATATTGGTCTGTAATTCTCTTTTTGGTGGGGTCTTTGTCTGGTTTTGGAATTAAGGTGATGCTGGCCTCATAGAACGAATTTGGAAGTACTCCGTCTCTTTCTATCTTTCCAAACAGCTTTGGTAGAATAGGTGTGATTTCTTCTTTAAACATTTGATAGAATTCCCCTGGGAAGCCATCTGGCCCTGTACTCTTGTGTCTTGGGAGGTTTTTGATGACTGCTTCAATTTCCTCCCTGGTTATTGGCCTGTTCAGGTTTTCTATTTCTTCCTGATCCAGTTTTGGTAGTTTCTGGCTTTCCAGGAATGCGTCCATTTCTTCTTGATTGCCTAATTTATTGGCGTTTAACTGTTCATAATGTTTTCAAAATTGTTTTTATTTCCTTGCTGTTGGTAGTGATCTCCCTTTCTCACTCGTGATTTTATTAATTTGAGTCTTCTCTCTCTTCTTTTTAATAAGGTTGGCTAATGGTTTATCTATCTTATTAAATCGTTCAAAGAACCAACTCCTGGTTCTGTTGATCTGTTCCACACTTCTTCTGGTCTCGATTTCATTGAGTTCTGCTCGAATCTTAATTAACTCTCTTCTGCTGGGTGTAGAGCTCATCTGCTGGATTTTCTCTAGCTCCTTTATGTGTAAGGTTAGCTTTTGTATTTGAGTTCTTTCCAGATTTTGAATGGATGCTTGTATTGCGATGTATTTCCCCCTTAGGACTGCTTTTGCTGCATCCCAAAGGTTTTGAACGGTTGTATCTTCATTCTCATTAGTTTCCATGAATCTTTCAAATTCTTCCTTAATTTCCTGGTTGACCCTTTCTTCTTTTAGCAGGATGGTCCTTAACCACCACGTGCTTGAGGTCCTTCCAAACTTTTTGTGATGTAGTTCTAATTTCAAGGCATTATGGTCTGAGAATATGCAGGGGATGATCCCAAACTTTGGTATCATTTCAGACCTGATTTGTGACCCAGTATTTGGTCTATTCTGGAGAAAGTTCCATGTGCACTTGAGAAGAATGTGTATTCAGTTGAGTTTGGATGTAAAGTTCTGTAGATATCTGTGAAATCCATCTGGTCCAGTGTATCATTTAAAGCTCTCATTTCTTGGAGATGTTGTGCTTAGAAGACCTATCGAGGGTAGAAAGAGCTAGATTGAAGTCGCCAAGTATAAGTGTATTATTATCTAAGTATTTCTTCACTTTGGTTTTTAATTGGTTTCAATATTTGGCAGCTCCCACCCTCGGGGCATATATATTGAGGATTGTTAAGTCTTCTTGTTGGATAGATCCTTAAATATGAGATAGTGTCCCTCTTCATCTCTCACTACAGTCCTTGGGGTAAATTTTAGTTTATCTGATTTAAGGATGGCTACCCCTGCTTTCTTTTGAGGACCATTCGAATGGTAAATGGTTCTCCAACCTTTTATGTTCAAGTTGTACGTGTCCTTCTGTCTAAAATGCTGTAGATTTACAGCAAATCGATGGGTCCTGCTTTTTTTATCCAGTCTGAAACCCTGCGCCTTTTGATGGGGTCATTAAGTCCATTCACGTTCAGAGTTACTCTTAACAGATATGAGTTTAGTGTCATCATGATATGTATTCAGTCCTTATTTTTGTGGATTGTTCCACTGAACTTCTTCTTAAAGGGGAATTTTAAGAGTCCCCCTTAAAATGTCTTGCAGAGCTGGTTTGGAGGTCACATATTCTTTCAGTTCCTGCCTGTCTTGGAAGCTCTTTATCTCTCCTTCCATTTTGAATGAGAGCCTTGCTGGACATAGTATTCTTGGTTGCATGTTCTTCTCATTTAGGACCCTGAATATATCCTGCCAGCCCTTTTTGGCCTGCCAGGACTCTGTAGACATGACTGCTGTTACCCTAATTCTCCTCCCCATAAAGTTCAGGGATTCCTGTCCCTTGCTGCTTTAAGGATCTTCTCTTTTTCTTCGGAATTTGCAAGCTTCACTATTAAATGTCGAGGTGTTGGGTGGTTTTTATTGATTTTAGGGGGGGGATCTCTCTATTTCCTGGATATGAATGCCTGTTTCCTTTCCTAGATCGGGAACGTTTTCAGCTATGATTTGCTCAAATACATATTCTGGCCCTATGTCCCCTTCGGCGCCCTCGGGAACCCCAATTAAACATAGGATTTTCTTCCTCAGGCTCTCCTTTATTTCCCTTAATCCGTCTTCATGGTCTTTTAATTGTCTCTTTTTTCCTCAGTTTCCCTCTTTGCCAGCAACTTGTCTTCTATGTCACTCACTCTTCCACCTAGTTAACCCTGGTCGGTTGGACTACTAGTTTGGATTGCATCTCATTCAGTTGATTTTTAATTTCTGCCTGATTGGATCTAAATTCTGCAGTCATCAAGTCTCTTGAGTCCTTTATGCTTTTTACTAGAGCCACCAGTAGCTCTATAATAGTGCTTCTGAATTGGCTTTCTGACATTGAATTGTAATCCAGATTTTGTAACTCTGTGGGAGAGAGGACTGTTTCTGATTCTTTCTTTTGAGGTGAGGTTTTCCTTCTAGTCACTTTGCTCAGTGCAGAGTGGCCAAAAACACGTTGTATTGGGAAAAGGCGAAAAAGAGAGAGAGAGAAGGAAAGAAAAGAGAAAAAGAATAAAGAGGAAAGGAAGAAAAAGAAGAATAAAGAGAAGAAAAAGGGAAAGAAAAAGGTGAAAAAAAGCTGGGGGAAGCAATCAGAAATCAAAAAGAAAAAAAAAGAACACACAGGGGAGTATCGTCTGATTCTCTATACGTTAAGGCCCTTGACTTCCTCTGGAACTTGTCCCTCTAGCTGGTCTTCTGGGCAAGGGGCCTGTTGTGCTGATTTTCATGTGTTAGTACTTGGGGGATCTGCTCTGACCCCGCCTGTCGGAGGGCTCAGTGGGGTTGTTTACCCCGTGAGGCCCCTGGAGGAACAACCCCAGTGGCTGCGGCAGCTCTGGCAACCTGGATTCAGCCCCCACAAATAACTATGGAGCTCTCTCTCTGTAGGGGTGTGGAGATTCCAGGGCGGGGCGCTGATCTGCTCAGTTCGGGGCAGGAGCATCCTTGCTGTCCTGGGCACTCCCGGCTTCTTCCTGTCCCGGAGGAGGCCGGATCTTGGGCTGTGTGCCAGCACCCTCTGCTCCCAGTCTGCGGTGTTGGATTTGCACTCTTGGCCATGCAGGCGCCTCTCTGCAGAGCCGCCGCCTGAGCCCCTCCAAGCTGCTCACGGCCGCGTAGCCCCCTCCAAAGAGCCGCACCTGAGCCCCTCAAAGTTGCTCCCGGAGCTGTGCAGCCCCCTCCGCACTGAGCCTCTTCCTCTGCCAGAGCCCCTGCCGCTGACATGCTCCCGGGGCCGCGCAGTCCCCTCCATGCAGAGCCGCCCCCCGAGCCCCTCCGAGCTGCTCCCAGGTCAATGCCTGCACGCTGCAGCTCGTAGTGAGCTCAGCGCACTCTCATGTGTGAGCAGGTGTCTGTTAGTGTCACAGGGAGCCCGAGGACATCTCCGCCTTCCTGGGGTCCTGCTCTACCTGCAGGCGCCATTCCGCCCAGGACATTTGGTACAGCTCCTGCTACTCTGGCACAGAGCTCTCCTGTCCTGGGGGCACTTGCCCCAGTCTTAGCCCAGCTCCTCGCGGGGCTCCTCCCCCTTGGATGCTTTTTGTATCTTTATTTCTTTTTCCCCATCTTCCTACCTTGATTGAAGTCCGAACTTTTCACAATGTAGCATTCCAGCTGGTCTCTTTAAATCTCAGGCCTAATTCGAAGATTTTCAGGATGATTTGAAGGTTATCTAGGTAATTTGGTGGGGACAGGTGATTTGGGGACCCTACTCTTCCACCATCTTGCCCCACCTCCTGTATGTTGCCCTTTAGCTTTGGTTGTTTCCTTCATTTTGCGGAAGGTTTTCAATTTGATGAAGTCCCAATAGTATTTTGCTTTTGTTTCCCTCACATTAGAGGCATATCTAGAAAGAATATCCAGTGGCCAATGTCAATGACGTTCCTGCCTATCTTTCCTTCTTTTTATGGTTTCAGGTCTCACTTTAGGTCTTTCATCCATTTTGAATTTATTTTTTATAAATGTGGTGTAAGAAAATGGTCGTGGTCCAAAAATGTACAGGGTGTGATATCAACCTTCTTGTACGTGTTGTACCTGTTGAGGGCTGATTTGTGGGCCGTGATATGATCTGTTCTGGAGAATGTCCCATGTGCACTTGAAAGGAATCTGTATTCTGCTCTAGGATGAAATGTTCTGACTATTTGTGTTGAGTCCCTGTGGTCCAGTGTGTCAAGGCTATTGTTCCCCTGTTGTTTTTCTGCATAGACGTTCGGTCCTTTGCCATAAGTGGGTGTTAAAATGCCCTGTCATTGTATTATTATCAGTGAGTTCCTGTACGTTTGTTGTTAATTGGTTTCTATATTTAGGTACCCCATGTTGGCAGCATAAATATTTAGTTGTTTGATCTTGATAGAGAGTCTTTTTAATTATGAGATATTGCCTTCTTCATCTATTCTTACAGTATTTGTTCTTTTTTGATATTTAATTAATTTATTTATTCATTCATGAGAGATGCACTGAGAAGCAGAGGCAGAAACATAGGCAGAGGGAGATGCAGGCTCCCCAAAGGGAGGCCGATATGGGACTCGAACCTGGGATCCCATGATCACACCCTGAGCCGAAGGCAGATGCTCAGCCACTGAGCTACCAGGTGTCCCCCAGGGTTTGGTGTCAAATCTAGTTTGTCTGATATAAGTATGGGTCCTCCAGCTTTCCTTTGATATCCAGTAGCGTGATAGATGATTTTCCATCCCCCAACTTTCAATCTGTTGGTGTCTATAGGTCTAAGGTGAGCATCTTGTAGGCAGCATACAGATGGATCTTGTTTTTTATTAACGATTTTATTTATGAGAGAGAGAGAGAGATAGGCAGAATATTAGGCAGAGAGAGAAGCAGGCTCCCCACCAGAAGCCCAATATGGGACTCGATCCCAGACTCCAGTATCACTCCCTGAGTCAAAGGCAGACGCTCAACCCCTAGTCACCCAGGTTCCGGGATCCTGTTTTTTAAGCCACTCTGATAGCGTATATCTTTTGATTGGAGGATTTAGTCCATCAGCATTCAGAGTGATTATTGAAAGATATGAACTTAGTGCCTCTCTGTTACCGGTAGAGTTTGTGTTTCTGGTGATGTTCTCTGGGACTTTCTAGTCTTTGTTGCTTTGGGTCTCTTTTTTCCTCTACTAGAAGAGTCCCCCTTAAAATTCTTTACTGGACTGGTTTAGTGGTCATGAACTCCCTTATATTTTGCCTGTCTGGGAAACTCTTTTTCTCTCCTTCTATCCTGAAGGACACCCTTGCTGAAGAAAGAACTCATACAAATTGGACTCCAATAACAAGAAATTAAAAGCATAAAATAAATTTTTGCTATTATGATTGAGGAAAATGGCATTTAGGTGGAAAACCAGAAGCTGAAAGAGAGGAGGACAGATTTCACCATGTGTAGCCTTCACAGGGACCTGGTGTCCTTTCCTAGGAAGGGCCCCCCCTCCGTAGGATGCTTCCTGTCCCTCTGCGCTCCTTGTTGGAACCCACCAGGCACATCTCCGTGCCTCTAGCACCTCTGCAGTTGTGGTTCATAGCGTCTTCCATGTATCCTATTGGGGACCAATGTGTTGTGTATGTAGCCATCAGGCTGCTGTTTGACAACATTGGGGTCTGACTTTTGTTGGCTTTGCGGTGTGTGTGTGTCTATCACATGCAGCTATCACATGCAGCTATCTGATCCTCTGGCTGGGTCACCCAACCGCTGATATGGTTGTCACAATATCATTTCTGTTGGTGGCGCTGGGCGGCTAGCTGTGCTCTCCTGGCCGACCCGGGGAACGCTCGTGCAGTGACATTCCGCTGGAGGGTCAGCTGAGCCAGAAAGTCAGACTCGGACACATTCCCAAGTCCCACACTGGCTCCCGCTGAGCACCCCCTGCTTCTCTTCTCCCCGATGCCTCTCCAGCCGGGACCAGATCTCGGGGCCACCCTGGGGGTAGTTCCTGAGGAGACGCCTGCCCATGGCGGGGAGCCCTGGGGCTGCCTGTGTGTGGGAGTCGGGGTGGGGA
>JAVLSZ010000367.1:0-10000 GCA_032313775.1 Urocyon cinereoargenteus
TACCCTAACCCTAAACCTAAACCTAACCCTAACCCGTACCCTAAACCGTACCCTAACCCTAACCCTAACCCTAACCCGTACCCTAACCCTAACCCTAACCCTAACCCATACCCTAACCCTAACCCTAACCCTTTCCTAAACCTAACCCTAACCCTAACCCTAACCCAAACTTACCCTAACCGTAACCCGTACCCTAACCCGTACCCTAACCCTAACGCTAACCCTAACACGTACCCTAACCCTAACCCTAACCCTAACACTAACCCGTACGCTAACCCTAACCCATACCCTAACACGTACCCTAACCCTAACCCTAACCCTAACCCCTAAAACCTAACACTAACCCTAACCCTAACCCGTAGCCTAACCCTAACCCTAACCCTAACCCTAACCCGTACCCTAAACCTAACTATAAACCGTACCCTAACCCTAACACTAACCCTAACCCTAACCCTTTGCTAACCCTAACCCTAACCCTCACCCTCACCCTAATGCTAACCCGTACCCTAAACCTAACCCTAACCCTTACCCTAACCCTAACCCGTACCCTAACCCTAATCCTAACCCGTACCCTAACCCTAAAGCTAACCCGTACCCTAACCCTAACCCTAACCCAAACTCTAACCCGTACCCTAACCCTAAACCTAACCCTAACCCTAACCCTTTCCTAACCCTAACCCTAACCCTAAACCTAACCCTAACCCGTACCTAACCCTAACCCTAACCCTAAACCGTACGCTAACGCTAACACTAACCCTAACCCTTACCCTAACCCTAACCCTAACCCTAACGCGTACCCTAAACCAAACCCTAACCCTAACCCTAACCCGTACCCTAAACCTAACCCTAACCCTAACCCTAACCCGAACCCTAACTCGTACCCTAACCCTAACCCGTACCCAAACCCGTACCCTAACCCGTACCCTAACCCTAACCCTAACTCTAATTCTAACCCTAACCCATACCCTAACCCTACCCTTAACCCGTACCCTAACCCTAACCCTAACCTAACCCTTTCCTAACCTAACCCTAACCCTAATCCTAACCCTAACCCGTAACCTAACCCTAAACCGTACCCTAACCCTAACCCTAAACCTAACCCTAAACCTAACCCTAACCCTAACCCGTACGCTAAACCTAACCCTAACCCTAACCCTAACCCTAACCCTAACCCGTAACCTAACCCTACCCGTACCCTAAGCCTAACCCTAACCCTAATCCTAAACCTAACCCCTAACCCTAACCCTAACCCATACCCTAACACTAAACCTAATCCGTACCCTAACCCTAACCCGTACCCTAAACCTAATCCTAACCCTAACCCTAACCTGTACCCTAACCCTAATCCGTACACTAACCATAACCCTAAGCCTAACCTTTAACCCTAACCCTAACCCGTACCCTAAACCTAACCCTAACCCGTACCCTCACCCTAACCGGTACCCTAAACCTAACACGTACCCTAACCCGTACCGTAACACTAACCCTAACCCTAACCCTAACCCTAACCCGTACCCTAACCCTAACCCTAACCCTAACGCTAACCCGTACCCTAACACTAACCCTAACCCGTACCCTAACCCTTACCCTAAACCTAACCATAACCCGTACGCTAACCCTAACACTAACCCTACCCGTTACCCTAAACCTAACCCGTACCCTAACCCTAACCCTAACCCTAACCCTAACCCGTACCCTAAACCTAAACCTAACCTGTACCCTAACCCTAACCCATACCCTAAACCTAACCCTAACCCTAACCCTAAACCGTACCCTAAACCTAACCCTAACCGTAACCCTAACCTAACCCGTACCCTAACCCGTACCCTAACCCTAACCCTAACTCTAATTCTAACCCTAACCCGTACCCGAACCCTACCCTTAACCCGTACCCTAACCCTAACCCTAACCCTAACCCTTTCCTAACCCTAACCCTAACCCTAACCCTAACCCTAACGCGTACCCTAAACCAAACCCTAACCCTAACCCTAACCCTAACCCGTACCCTAAACCTAACACTAACCCTAACCCTAACCCGAACCCTAACTCGTACCCTAACCCTAACCCGAACCCAAACCCGTAACCTAACCCAAACTCTAACCCGTACCCTAACACTAATCTAACCCTAACCCTAACCCTTTCCTAACCCTAACCCTAACCCTAAACCTAACCCTAACCCGTACCCTAACACTAACCCTAACCCTAACCCTAACCCCTAACCCTAACCCTAACCCGTTACTAACCATAACCCTAACCTTTACCCCTAACCCTAACCCGTACCCTAACCCTAACCCTAACCCGTACCCTAATCCTAACCGGTACCCTAACCCTAACACGTACCCTAACCCGTACCGTAACACTAACCCTAACCCTAACCCTAACCCGTACCCTAACCTAACCCTAACCCTAACCCGTACCCTAACACTAACCCTAACCCGTACCTAACCCTTACCCTAAACCTAACCCTAACCCGTACGCTAACCCTAACACTAACCCTAACCCTAACCCTACCTAACCCTAACCCTAACCCGTACCATAACCCTAACCCGTACACTAACACTAACCCTAACCCTAATCCTAACCCTAAACGGTATGCTAACCCTAACCCTAAACCTCACCCTAACTCTAACCCGTACCCTAACCCTAACCTGTACCCTAACCCTATCCTAACACTAACCCTAACCCTAACCCTAACCCGTACCCTAACCCTAACCCGTACCCTAACCCTAACCCTAACCGTATCCCTAACCCTAACCCTAACCCGTACCCTAACCCTAACCTAACGCTAACCCCTAACCCTAAACCTAACCCGTACCCTAACCCTAACCCTAACCCTAACCCGTACCCTAAACCGTACCCTAATCCTAACTCTAACCCTAACCCTAACCCATACCCTAACCCTAACCCTAACCCTAACCCTAACCAGTACACTAACCCTAACCATAACCTGTACCCTAACCCTAACCCGTACCCTAACCCTAACCCTAACCCTAATTCGTACCCTAACCCGTACCCTAACCCTAATCCGTACGCTAACCCTAACCCTAACCCTAACCCAACCCTAACCCTAACCCGTACCCTAACCCTAAGCCTAACCCTAACCCGTACCCTAACCCTAAAACTAACCAGTACCCTAACACTAACCCTAACCAGGACCCTAAACCTAAACCGTACCCTAACCTAACCCTAACCCTAACACTAACCCGTACCCTAACCCTACCCCGTACCCTAACCATACTCCGTACCCTAACCCTAAACCTAACCCTAACCCGTACCCTAAACCTAACCCTAATCCTTTCCTAAACCTAACCCTAACCCTAACCCGTACCCTAACCCGTACCCTAACCCTAACCCGTACCCTAACCCTAACCCTAACACTAACTCCGTACCCTAACCCTAACCCGTACCCTAACCCCTAACCCCTAACCCTATCCTAACCCTAACCCGTATCCTAAACCTAACCCTAATCCTAACCCTAACCCTAACCCGTACCCTAAACCTAACCCTAACCCGTACCCTAACCCTAACCCTAACCCTAAACCTTTCCTAACCCTAACCCTAACCATAACCCTAACCCTAAACCTAACCCGTACCCTAAACCTAACCCGTACCCTAACCCTAACCCTAAACCTAACCCGTACGCTAACCCTAACCCTAACACTAACCCTAACCCTAACCCTAACCCATACCCTAAACCTAACCCTAACCCTAACCCTAACCCTAATCCGTACCCTAGCCTAACCCTAACCCGTGCTCTAACCCTAACCCTAACCCTAAACCTAAACTTAACCCGTACCCTAACCCTAACCCTAACCCTAACCCTAACACGTACCCTAAACCTAACCCTAAACCTGACCCTAACCCGTACCCTAACCCTAACCCTAACCAGTACCCTAACCCTAACCCTAACCAGTACCCTAACCCTAAACCATACCCTAAAGCTTACCCTCACACTAACCCGTACCCTAACCCGTACCCTAACCCTAAACCGTACCCTAACCCTAACCCTAACCCTAACCCGTACCCTAACCCTAACCCTAACCCTAACACTAACCCGTACCCTAACCCTAACCCGTACCATAACCCTAACCCTAACCCTAACCCTAACTCTAATCCGTACCCTAACCCTACCCCTAACCCATACCCTAACCCTAACCCTAACCCTAAACTTAACCCGTACCCTAACACTACCCCTAACCCTAACCCTAACCCGTACCCTAACCCTACACCTAAACCTAACCCTAACCCGTACCCTAACCCTAACCCTAACCCAAACCCTAACCCTAACCCGTACCCTAACCCTAACCCTAACCCTAACCCTGACCCTAACCCGTACCCTAACCCTAACCCTAACCCTAACCCTAACCCTAACCCTAACCCATACCCTAAACCGTACCCTAACCCTAACCGTAACCCTAACCCCTAACCCTAACCCTAACCCTAACCCGTACCCTAACCCGTACCCTAACCCTAACCCTAAACCTAACCCTAACCCTAACCTGTACCGTAACCCTAACCTTAACCCGTACCCTAACCCTAACCCTAATCCTAACCCTAACCCTTTCCTAACCCTAACCCTAACCCTAACGCTTACCCTAACCCTAACCCGTACCCTAACCCTAACCCGTACCCTAACACTAACCCTAACCCTAATCCTAACCCTAACCCGTATGCTAACCCTAACCCTAACACTCACCCTAACCCTAACCCGTATCCTAAACCTAACCCGTACCCTAAACCTAACCCTAACACTAACCCTAACCCTAACCCTAACCCCTAACCCTAACCCTAACCCGTTACCTAACCATAACCCTAACCCGTACCCTAACCCTAACCCGTACCCTAAACCTAACCCTAACCCTAACACTAACCCGTACCCTAACCCACCCCGTAACCTAACCCTAAACCTAACCCTATCGCCTAACCCTAACCCTAACCCGTACCCTAACCCTAACCCTAACGCTAACCCCTAACCCTAACCCTAACCCGTACCCTAACCCTAAACCTAAACCTAACCCTAACCCGTACCCTAAACCGTACCCTAACCCTAACCCTAACCCTAACCCGTACCCTAACCCTAACCCTAACCCTAACCCATACCCTAACCCTAACCCTAACCCTTTCCTAAACCTAACCCTAACCCTAACCCTAACCCAAACTTACCCTAACCGTAACCCGTACCCTAACCCGTACCCTAACCCTAACGCTAACCCTAACACGTACCCTAACCCTAACCCTAACCCTAACACTAACCCGTACGCTAACCCTAACCCATACCCTAACACGTACCCTAACCCTAACCCTAACCCTAACCCCTAAAACCTAACACTAACCCTAACCCTAACCCGTAGCCTAACCCTAACCCTAACCCTAACCCTAACCCGTACCCTAAACCTAACTATAAACCGTACCCTAACCCTAACACTAACCCTAACCCTAACCCTTTGCTAACCCTAACCCTAACCCTCACCCTCACCCTAATGCTAACCCGTACCCTAAACCTAACCCTAACCCTTACCCTAACCCTAACCCGTACCCTAACCCTAATCCTAACCCGTACCCTAACCCTAAAGCTAACCCGTACCCTAACCCTAACCCTAACCCAAACTCTAACCCGTACCCTAACCCTAAACCTAACCCTAACCCTAACCCTTTCCTAACCCTAACCCTAACCCTAAACCTAACCCTAACCCGTACCCTAACCCTAACCCTAACCCTAAACCGTACGCTAACGCTAACACTAACCCTAACCCTTACCCTAACCCTAACCCTAACCCTAACGCGTACCCTAAACCAAACCCTAACCCTAACCCTAACCCGTACCCTAAACCTAACCCTAACCCTAACCCTAACCCGAACCCTAACTCGTACCCTAACCCTAACCCGTACCCAAACCCGTACCCTAACCCGTACCCTAACCCTAACCCTAACTCTAATTCTAACCCTAACCCATACCCTAACCCTACCCTTAACCCGTACCCTAACCCTAACCCTAACCCTAACCCTTTCCTAACCCTAACCCTAACCCTAATCCTAACCCTAACCCGTAACCTAACCCTAAACCGTACCCTAACCCTAACCCTAAACCTAACCCTAAACCTAACCCTAACCCTAACCCGTACGCTAAACCTAACCCTAACCCTAACCCTAACCCTAACCCTAACCCGTAACCTAACCCTACCCGTACCCTAAGCCTAACCCTAACCCTAATCCTAAACCTAACCCCTAACCCTAACCCTAACCCATACCCTAACACTAAACCTAATCCGTACCCTAACCCTAACCCGTACCCTAAACCTAATCCTAACCCTAACCCTAACCTGTACCCTAACCCTAATCCGTACACTAACCATAACCCTAAGCCTAACCTTTAACCCTAACCCTAACCCGTACCCTAAACCTAACCCTAACCCGTACCCTCACCCTAACCGGTACCCTAAACCTAACACGTACCCTAACCCGTACCGTAACACTAACCCTAACCCTAACCCTAACCCTAACCCGTACCCTAACCCTAACCCTAACCCTAACGCTAACCCGTACCCTAACACTAACCCTAACCCGTACCCTAACCCTTACCCTAAACCTAACCATAACCCGTACGCTAACCCTAACACTAACCCTACCCGTTACCCTAAACCTAACCCGTACCCTAACCCTAACCCTAACCCTAACCCTAACCCTAACCCGTACCCTAAACCTAAACCTAACCTGTACCCTAACCCTAACCCATACCCTAAACCTAACCCTAACCCTAACCCTAAACCGTACCCTAAACCTAACCCTAACCGTAACCCTAACCCTAACCCGTACCCTAACCCTAACCCTAACCCTAACCCTAACCCTAACCCTAACCCTAACCCGTACCCTAACCCTAACCCTAACCCTAATCCTAACCCTAACCCCTAACCCTAACCCTAACCCGTACCCTAACCTTAACCCTAACACGTACCTTCACCCTAACCCTAACACTAACCCTAACCCTAACCCGTACCCTAACCCTAACCTTACCCCGTACCCTAACCCTAACCCTAACCCTAACCCTAACCCGTACCATAACCCTAACCCGTACTCTAACACTAACCCTAACCCTAATCCTAACCCTAACCCGTATGCCTACCCTAACCCTAAACCTCACCCTAACCCTAACCCGTACCCTAACCCTAACCTGTACCCTAACCCTATCCCTAACACTAACCCTAACCCTAACCCTAACCACTAAACCTAACCCTAACCCGTACCCTAACCATAACACTAACCCGTACCCTAACCCTAACCCGTACCCTAAACCTAACCCTAACCCTAACACTAACCCGTACCCTAACCCTAACCCGTACCCTAACCCTAACCCTAACCCTATCCCCTAACCCTAACCCTAACCCTAATCCTAACCCTAACCCCTAACCCTAACCCTAACCCTAACCCGTACCCTAAACCTAACCCGTAACCTAACCCTAACACTAACCCTAAAACTAACCCCAAACCCTAAACCTAACCCGTACCCTAACCCTAATCCTAACCCGTACCCTAACCCTAACCCGTACCCTAAACCTAACCCTAACCCTAACACGTACCCTAACACTAACACGTACCCTAAACCTAACCCTAACCCTAACCCCTAACCCTAACACTAACCCGTACGCTAAGCCTAACCCTAACCCGTACCCTAACCCTAACCGGTACCCTAACCCTAAAACGTGCCCTAACCTTAAACCCTAACCCTAACCCTAACCCGTACCCTAACCCGTACCTTAACCCTAAACCGTACCCTAACCCGTACCCTAACCCTAACACTTACCCTAACCCTAACCCTAACCCGTACCCTAAACCTAAACCTAACCCTAACCCTAACCCTAACCCTAACACTAACCCGTACCCTAACCCTAACCCGTACCATAACCCTAACCCTAACCCTAACCCTAACTCTAATCCGTATCCTAACCCTACCCCTAACCCATACCCTAACCCTAACACTAACCCTAAACTTAACCCGTACCCTAACACTACCCCTAACCCTAACCCTAACCCGTATACCCTAACCCTAAACCTAAACCTAACCCTAACCCGTACCCTAACCCTAACCCTAACCCAAACCCTAACCCTAACCCGTACCCTAAACCTAACCCTAACCCTAACCCTGACCCTAACCCGTACCCTAACCCTAACCCTAACCCTAACCCTAACCCTAACCCTAACCCATACCCTAAACCGTACCCTAACCCTAACCGTAACCCTAACCCCTAACCCTAACCCTAACCCTAACCCGTACCCTAACCCGTACCCTAACCCTAACCCTAAACCTAACCCTAACCCTAACCCGTACCGTAACCCTAACCTTAACCCGTACCCTAACCCTAACCCTAATCCTAACCCTAACCCTTTCCTAACCCTAACCCTAACCCTAACGCTTACCCTAACCCTAACCCGTACCCTAACCCTAACCCGTACCCTAACACTAACCCTAACCCTAATCCTAACCCTAATCCGTATGCTAACCCTAACCCTAACACTCACCCTAACCCTAACCCGTATCCTAAACCTAACCCGTACCCTAAACCTAATCCTAACCCTAACCCTAACCTGTACCCTAACCCTAATCCGTACACTAACCATAACCCTAAGCCTAACCTTTAACCCTAACCCTAACCCGTACCCTAAACCTAACCCTAACCCGTACCCTCACCCTAACCGGTACCCTAAACCTAACACGTACCCTAACCCGTACCGTAACACTAACCCTAACCCTAACCCTAACCCTAACCCGTACCCTAACCCTAACCCTAACCCTAACGCTAACCCGTACCCTAACACTAACCCTAACCCGTACCCTAACCCTTACCCTAAACCTAACCATAACCCGTACGCTAACCCTAACACTAACCCTACCCGTTACCCTAAACCTAACCCGTACCCTAACCCTAACCCTAACCCTAACCCTAACCCGTACCCTAAACCTAAACCTAACCTGTACCCTAACCCTAACCCATACCCTAAACCTAACCCTAACCCTAACCCTAAACCGTACCCTAAACCTAACCCTAACCGTAACCCTAACCCTAACCCGTACCCTAACCCTAACCCTAACCCTAACGCTAACCCTAACCCGTACCCTAACCCTAACCCTAACCCTAACCCTAACCCGTACCCTAACCCTAACCCTAACCCTAATCCTAACCCTAACCCCTAACCCTAACCCTAACCCGTACCCTAACCTTAACCCTAACACGTACCTTAACCCTAACCCTAACACTAACCCTAACCCTAACCCGTACCCTAACCCTAACCTTACCCCGTACCCTAACCCTAACCCTAACCCTAACCCTAACCCTAACCCGTACCATAACCCTAACCCGTACTCTAACACTAACCCTAACCCTAATCCTAACCCTAACCCGTATGCCTACCCTAACCCTAAACCTCACCCTAACCCTAACCCGTACCCTAACCCTAACCTGTACCCTAACCCTATCCCTAACACTAACCCTAACCCTAACCCCTAAACCTAACCCTAACCCGTACCCTAACCATAACACTAACCCGTACCCTAACCCTAACCCGTACCCTAAACCTAACCCTAACCCTAACACTAACCCGTACCCTAACCCTAACCCGTACCCTAACCCTAACCCTAACCCTATCCCCTAACCCTAACCCTAACCCTAAACCTAACACTAACCCCTAACCCTAACCCTAACCCTAACCCGTACCCTAAACCTAACCCGTACCCTAACCCTAACACTAACCCTAAAACTAACCCCAAACCCTAAACCTAACCCGTACCCTAACCCTAATCCTAACCCGTACCCTAACCCTAACCCGTACCCTAAACCGAACCCTAACCCTAACACGTACCCTAACACTAACACGTACCCTAAACCTAACCCTAACCCTAACCCCTAACCCTAACACTAACCCGTACGCTAAGCCTAACCCTAACCCGTACCCTAAACCTAACCGGTACACTAACCCTAAAACGTGCCCTAACCTTAAACCCTAACCC
>JAVLSZ010000367.1:15000-52500 GCA_032313775.1 Urocyon cinereoargenteus
CTAACCCTAAACTTAACCCGTACCCTAACCCTAACCCTAACCCTAACCCTAACCCGTAGCCTAACCCTAACCCTAAACCTCACCCTAGCCCGTACCCTAACCCTAACCCTAACCAGTACCCTAAACCTAACCCTAAACAGTACCCTAACCCTAAACCGTACCCTAAACCTAACCCTCACCCTAACCCGTACCCTAACCCTAAACCCTACCCTAACCCTAACCCTAACCCTAACCCGTACCCTAACCCTAACCCTAACCCTAACACTAACGCGTACCCTAACCCTAACACGTACCCTAACCCGTACCCTAACCCTCACCCTAACCCTAACCCTAACCCTAACCCCTAACCTCTAACCCTAACCCTAACCCTAATCCGTACCCTAAACCTAAACCTAACCCTTACCCTAACCCTAACCCGTACCCTAACCTAACCCTAACCCGTACCCTAACCCTAACCCTAACCCTAACCCTTTACTAAACCTAACCCTAACCCTAAACCTAACCCTAACCCGTACCCTAAACCTAACCCGTACCCTAACCCTAACCCTAAACCTAACCCTAACCAGTACGCTAACGCTAACCCTAACACTAACCCTAACCCTAACCCTAAATCGTACCATAACCCTAACCCTAACCCTAACCCTAACCCTAATCCGTACCCTAACCCTACCCCTAACCCGTACCCTAACCCTAACCCTAAACTTAACCCGTACCCTAACACTAACCCTAACCCTAACCCTAACCCGTACCCTAAACCTAAACCTAAACCTAACCTTAACCCGTACTCTAACCCAAACCCTAACCCAAACCCTAACACTAACCCGTACCCTAACACTAACCCTAAACCTAACACTAACCCTAACCCTAACCCGTACCCTAACACTAACCCTAACCCTAACCCTAACCCGTACCCGTACCCTAAACCGTACCCTAACTCTAACCCTAACCCTAACCCCTAACCCTAACCCTAATCCTAACCCTAACCCTTTCCTAACCCTAACGCTAAACCTAACCCTATCCCTAACCCTAACCCGTACCCTAACCCTAACCCTAACCCGTACCCTAACCCTAACCCGTACCCTAACCCTAACCTTAACCCGTACCCTAACCCTAACCCTAATCCTAACCCTAACCCTAACCCGTACCCTAAACCTAACCTTAACCCGTACCCTAACCCTAACCCTAATCCTAACCCTAACCCTTTCCTAACCCTAACCCTAACCCTAACGCTAACCCTAACCCTAACCCGTATCCTAACCCTAACCCGTACCCTAACACTAACCCTAACCCTAATCCTAACCCTAACCCGTATGCTAACCCTAACCCTAAAACTCACCCTAACCCTAACCCGTATCCTAACCCTAACCCGTACCCTAACCCTAACCCTAACACTAACCCTAACCCTAAACCTAACCCCTAACCCTAACCCTAACCCGTTACCTAACCATAACCCTAACCCGTACCCTAAACCTAACCCGTACCCTAAACCTAACCCTAAACCTAACACTAACCCGTACCCTAACCCACCCCGTAACCTAACCCTAAACCTAACCCTATCCCCTAACCCTAACCCTAACCCGTACCTAACCCTAACCCTAACGCTAACCCCTAAACCTAACCCTAACCCGTACCCTAACCCTAACCCTAAACCTAACCCTAACCCTAACCCGTACCCTAAACCGTACCCTAACCCTAACCCTAACCCTAACCCTAACCCGTACCCTAACCCTAACCCTAACACTAACCCGTACCCTAACCCTAACCCTAACCCTTTCCTAAACCTAACCCTAACCCTAACCCTAACCCAAATTTACCCTAACCGTAACCCGTACCCTAACCCGTACCCTAACCCTAACGCTAACCCTAACCCGTACCCTAACCCTAACCCTAACCCTAACACTAACCCGTACCCTAACCCTAACCCGTACCCTAACACGTACCCTAACCCTAACCCTAACCCTAACCCTAAACCCTTAACCCTAACACTAACCCTAACCCTAACCCGTAGCCTAAACCTAACCCTAACCCTAACCCTAACCCTAACCCGTACCCTAACCCTAACTATAAACCGTACCCTAACCCTAACACTAACCCTAACCCTAACCCTTTGCTAACCCTAACCCTAACCCTCACCCTCACCATAACGCTAACCCGTACCCTAAACCTAACCCTAACCCTAACCCTAACCCTAACCCGTACCATAACCCTAATCCTAACCCGTACCCTAACCCTAACCCTAACCCGTACCCTAACCCTAACCCTAACCCTAACTCTTACCCATACCCTAACCCTAACCCTAACCCTAACCCTAACCCTTTCCTAACCCTAACCCTAAACCTAAACCTAACCCTAACCCGTACACTAACCCTAACCCGTACCCTAACCCTAACCCTAACCCTAACCCTAACCCGTACACTAACGCTAACACTAACCCTAACCCTAACCCTAACCCTAACGCGTACCCTAAACCTAACCCTAACCCTAACCCTAACCCTAACCCGTACCCTAACCCTAACCCTAACCCTAACCCGTACCCTAACCCGTACCCTAACCCTAACCCTAACCCTAACCCTAACCCGTACCTAACCCTAACCCTAAACCTAACCCTAACCCGTACCCTAAACCTAACCCTAACCCTAACCCTAAACCTAACCCGAACTCTAACCCGTACCCTAACCCTAACCCGTACCCAAACCCGAACCCTAAACCGTACCCTAACCCTAACCCTAATTCTAACTCTAACCCTAACCCGTACCCTAACCCTACCCTTAACCCGTACCCTAACCCTAACCCTACCCTAACCCTTTCCTAATCCTAACCCTAACCCTAACCCTAACCCTAACCCTAACCCGTACCCTAACCCTAACCCGTACCCTAACCCTAACCCTAAACCTAACCCTAAACCTAACCCTAACCCTAACCCGTACGCTAACCCTAACCCTAACCCTAACCCTAACCCTAACACGTAACCTAACCCTACCCGTACCCTAACCCTAACCCTAAAACTAATCCTAAACCTAACCCCTAACCCTAACCCTAACCCATACCCTAACACTAACCCTAATCCGTACCCTAACCCTAACCCGTACCCTAAACCTAATCCTAACCCTAACCCTAACCCTAACCTGTACCCTCACCCTAACCCATACACTAACCATAACCCTAACCCTAACCTTTAACCCTAACCCTAACCCGTACCCTAACCCTAACCCTAACCCGTACCCTAATCCTAACCGGTACCCTAACCCTAACACGTACCCTAACCCGTACCGTAACACTTACCCTAACCCTAACCCTAACCCGTACCCTAACCCTAACCCTAACCCTAACCCTAACCCGTACCCTAACACTAACCCTAACCCGTACCCTAAACCTTACCCTAAACCTAACCCTAACCCGTACGCCAACCCTAACACTAACCCTAACCCTAACCCTAACCCTAACCCTAACCCTAACCCGTACCCTAACCCCAACCCTAAACCTAAACCTAACCCTTACCCGTACCCTAACCCTAACCCTAACCCTAACCCTAACCCTAACCCTAACCCGTACCCTAAACCGTACCATAACCCTAACCCTAACCCTAATCCTAACCCTAAACGGTATGCTAACCCTAACCCTAAACCTCACCCTAACCCTAACCCGTACCGTAACCCTAACCTGTACCCTTACCCTATCCCTAACACTAACCCTAACCCTAACCCTAACCCTAACCCGTACCCTAACTCTAACCCGTACCCTAACCCTAACCCTAACCGTATCCCCTAACCCTAACCCTAACCCGTACCCTAACCCTAAACCTAACGCTAACCCCTAACCCTAAACCTAACCCGTACCCTAACCCTAACCCTTACCCTAACCCGTACCCTAAACCGTACCCTAATCCTAACTCTAACCCTAACCCTAACCCATACCCTTACCCTAACCCTAACCCTAATTCTAACCCGTACCCTAAACCTAACCCTAACCCGTACCCTAACCCTAACCCGTACCCTAAACCTAACCCTAACCCTAACCCGTACCCTAACCCTAACCCTAACCCTAACCCTAACCAGTACCCTAACCCTAACCATAACCCGTACCCTAACCCTAACCCGTACCCTAACCCTAACCCTAACCCTGATTCGTACCCTAACCCGTACCCTAACCCTAATCCGTACCCTAACCCTAACCCTAACCCTAACCCAACCCTAACCCTAACCCGTACCCTAACCCTAAGCCTAACCCTAACCCGTACCCTAACCCTAAAACTAACCAGTACCCTAACACTAACCCTAACCAGGACCCTAAACCTAAACCGTACCCTAAACCTAACTATAAACCGTACCCTAACCCTAACCCTAACCCTAACCCTAACCCCTAAACCCTAACACTAACCCTAACCCTAACCCGTAGCCTAACCCTAACCCTAACCCTAACCCTAACCCTAACCCGTACCCTAAACCTAACTATAAACCGTACCCTAACCCTAACACTAACCCTAACCCTAACCCTTTGCTAACCCTAACCCTAATCCTCACCCTCACCCTAACGCTAACCCGTACCCTAAACCTAACCCTAACCCTAACCCTAACCCTAACCCGTACCCTAACCCTAATCCTAACCCGTACCCTAACCCTAACCCTAACCCGTACCCTAACCCTAACCCTAACCCTAACTCTAACCCGTACCCTAAACCTAACCCTAACCCTAACCCGTACGCTAACGCTAATACTAACCCTAACCCTAACCCTAACCCTAACCCTAACGCGTACCCTAAACCTAACCCTAACCCTAACCCTAACCCTAACCCGTACCCTAAACCTAACCCTAACCCTACCCTAACCCTAACCCGAACCCTAACTCGTACCCTAACCCTAACCCGTACCCAAACCCGTACCCTAACCCGTACCCTAACCCTAACCCTAACTCTAATTCTAACCCTAACCGGTACCCTAACCCTACCCTTAAACCGTACCCTAACCCTAACCCTAACCCTAACCCTTTCCTAACCCTAACCCTAACCCTAACCCTAACCCGTACCCTAACCCTAACCCGTACCCTAACCCTAACCCTAACCTAACACTAAACCTAACCCTAACCCTAAACCGTACGCTAAACCTAACCCTAACCCTAACCCTAAACCTAACCCGTAACCTAACCCTACCCGTACCCTAAGCCTAACCCTAACCCTAATCCTAAACCTAACCCCTAACCCTAACACTAACCCATACCCTAACACTAACCCTAATCCGTACCCTAACCCTAACCCGTACCCTAAACCTAATCCTAACCCTAACCCTAACCCTAACCTGTACCCTAACCCTAACCCGTACACTAACCATAACCCTAACCCTAAACTTTAACCCTAAACATAACCCGTACCCTAACCCTAACCCTAACCCGTACCCTCACCCTAACCGGTACCCTAAACCTAACACGTACCCTAACCCGTACCATAACACTAACCCTAACCATAACCCTAACCCTAACCCGTACCCTAACCCTAACCCTAACCCTAACCCTAACCCTAACCCGTACCCTAAACCGTACCCTAACCCTAACCCTAACCCTAACCCCTAACCCTAACCCTAATCCTAACCCTAACCCTTTCCTAACCCTAACGCTAAACCTAACCCTATCCCTAACCCTAACCCGTAGCCTAACCCTACCCTAACCCGTACCCTAACCCTAACCCGTACGCTAACCCTAACCTTAACCCGTACCCTAACCCTAACCCTAATCCTAACCCTAACCCTAACCCGTACCCTAAACCTAACCTTAACCCGTACCCTAACCCTAACCCTAATCCTAACCCTAACCCTTTCCTAACCCTAAACCTAACCCTAACGCTAACCCTAACCCTAACCCGTACCATAACCCTAACCCGTACCCTAACACTAACCCTAAACCTAATCCTAACCCTAACCCGTATCCTAACCCTAACCCATACCCTAACCCTAACCCTAACACTAACCCTAACCCTAAACCTAACCCCTAACCCTAACCCTAACCCGTTACCTAACCATAACCCTAACCCGTACCCTAACCCTAACCCGTACCCTAAACCTAACCCTAACCCTAACACTAACCCGTACCCTAACACACCCCGTAACCTAACCCTAAACCTAACCCTATCCCCTAACCCTAACCCTAACCCGTACCTAACCCTAACCCTAACGCTAACCCCTAACCCTAACCCTAACCCGTACCCTAACCCTAACACTAAACCTAACCCTAACCCTAACCCGTACCCTAAACCGTACCCTAACCCTAACCCTAACCCTAACCCTAACCCGTACCCTAACCCTAACCCTAACACTAACCCGTACCCTAACCCTAACCCTAACCCTTTCCTAAACCTAACCCTAACCCTAACCCTAACCCAAAATTACCCTAACCGTAACCCGTACCCTAACCCGTACCCTAACCCTAACGCTAACCCTAACCCGTACCCTAACCCTAACCCTAACCCTAACACTAACCCGTACCCTAACCCTAACCCGTACCCTAACACGTACCCTAACCCTAACCCTAACCCTAACCCTAACCCCTTAACCCAAACACTAACCCTAACCCTAACCCGTAGCCTAACCCTAACCCTAACCCTAACCCGTACCCTAACCCGTAACCTAAACTTAACTATAAACCGTACCCTGACCCTAACACTAACCCTAACCCTAACCCTTTGCTAACCCTAACCCTAACCCTCACCCTCACCATAACGCTGACCCGTACCCTAAACCTAACCCTAACCCTAACCCTAACCCTAACACTAACCCGTACCATAACCCTAATCCTAACCCGTACCCTAACCCTAACCCTAACCCGTACCCTAACCCTAACCCTAACCCTAACTCTTACCCATACCCTAACCCTAACCCTAACCCTAACCCTAACCCTTTCCTAACCCTAACCCTAAACCTAAACCTAACCCTAACCCGTACACTAACCCTAACCCGTACCCTAACCCTAACCCTAACCCTAACCCGTACACTAACGCTAACACTAACCCTAAACCTAACCCTAACCCTAACCCTAACGCGTACCCTAAACCTAACCCTAACCCTAACCCTAACCCTAACCCGTACCCTAACCCTAACCCTAACCCTAACCCGTACCCTAACCCTAACCCTAACCCGTACCTAACCCTAACCCTAACCCTAACCCTAACCCGTACCCTAAGCCTAACCCTAACCCTAACCCTAAACCTAACCCGAACTCTAACCCGTACCCTAACCCTAACCCGTACCCTAACCCTACCCTTAACCCGTACCCTAACCCTAACCCTACCCTAACCCTTTCCTAATCCTAACCCTAACCCTAACCCTAACCCTAACCCGTACCCTAACCCTAACCCGTACCCTAACCCTAACCCTAAACCTAACCCTAAACCTAACCCTAACCCTAACCCGTACGCTAACCCTAACCCTAACCCTAACCCTAACCCTAACCCTAACCCGTACCTTAACCCTAATCCTAACCTGTACCCTAACCCTAACCCTAACCCGTACCCTAACCCTAACCCTAACACTAACTCTTACCCATACCCTAACCCTAACCCTAACCCTAACCCTAACCCTTTCCTAACCCTAACCCTAAACCTAAACCTAACCCTAACCCGTACACTAACCCTAACCCGTACCCTAACCCTAACCCTAACCCTAACCCTAACCCGTACACTAACGCTAACACTAACCCTAACCCTAAACCTAACCCTAACCCTAACGCGTACCCTAAACCTAACCCTAACCCTAACCCTAACCCTAACCCGTACCCTAACCCTAACCCTAACCCTAACCCGTACCCTAAACCGTACCCTAATCCTAACCCTAACCCTAACCCTAACCCTAACCCTAACCCGTACCTAACCCCAACCCTAACCCTAACCCTAACCCGTACCCTAAACCTAACCCTAACCCTAACCCTAAACCTAACCCGAACTCTAACCCGTACCCTAACCCTAACCCGTACCCAAACCCGAACCCTAAACCGTACCCTAACCCTAACCCTCATTCTAACTCTAACCCTAACCCGTACCCTAACCCTACCCTTAACCCGTACCCTAACCCTAACCCTACCCTAACCCTTTCCTAATCCTAACCCTAACCCTAACCCTAACCCTAACCCTAACCCTAACCCGTACCCTAACCCTAAACCGTACCCTAACCCTAACCCTAAACCTAACCCTAACCCTAACCCTAACCCTAACCCGTACGCTAACCCTAACCCTAACCCTAACCCGTAACCTAACCCTACCCGTACCCTAACCCTAACCCTAACCCTAATCCTAAACCTAACCCCTAACCCTAACCCTAACCCATACCCTAACACTAACCCTAATCCGTACCCTAAACCTAACCCGTACCCTAAACCTAATCCTAACCCTAACCCTAACCCTAACCTGTACCCTCACCCTAACCCGTACACTAACCCTAACCCTAACCCTAACCCGTACCCTAACACTAACCCTAACCCGTACCCTAACCCTTACCCTAAACCTAACCCTAACCCGTACGCTAACCCTAACACTAACCCTAACCCTAACCCTAACCCTAACCCTAACCCGTACCCTAACCCTAACCCTAAACCTAACACTAACCCTAACCCGTACCCTAACCCTAACCCTAACCCTAACCCGTACCCTAAACCGTACCCTAACCCTAACCCTAACCCTAACCCTAACCCCTAACCCTAACCCTAACCCTAACCCTAACCCGTACCCTAACCCTAACCCTAACCCTAACCCTAACCCTAACCCGTCCCCTAACCCTAACCTTAACCCGTACCCTAAACCTAACCCTAATCCTAACCCTAAGCCTTTCCTAACCCTAACCCTAACCCTAACCCTAACCCTAACCCTAACCCTAACCCGTACCATAACCCTAACCCGTACACTAACACTAACCCTAACCCTAATCCTAACCCTAAACGGTATGCTAACCCTAACCCTAAACCTCACCCTAACCCTAACCCGTACCCTAACCCTAACCTGTACCCTAACCCTATCCCTAACACTAACCCTAACCCTAACCCTAACCCTAACCCGTACCCTAACCCTAACCCGTACCCTAACCCTAACCCTAACCGTATCCCCTAACCCTAACCATAACCCGTACCCTAACCCTAAACCTAACGCTAACCCCTAACCCTAAACCTAACCCGTACCCTAACCCTAACCCTAACCCTAACCCGTACCCTAAACCGTACCCTAATCCTAACTCTAACCCTAACCCTAACCCGTACCCTAACCCTAACCCTAACCCTAACCCTAACCAGTACCCTAACCCTAACCATAACCCGTACCCTAACCCTAACCCGTACCCTAACCCTAACCCTAACCCTAATTCGTACCCTAACCCGTACCCTAACCCTAATCCGTACGCTAACCCTAACCCTAACCCTAACCCAACCCTAACCCTAACCCGTACCCTAACCCTAAGCCTAACCCTAACCCGTACCCTAACCCTAAAACTAACCAGTACCCTAACACTAACCCTAACCAGGACCCTAAACCTAAACCGTACCCTAAACCTAACCCTAACCCTAACACTAACCCGTACCCTAACCCTACCCCGTACCCTAACCATACTCCGTACCCTAACCCTAAACCTAACCCTAACCCGTACCCTAAACCTAACCCTAATCCTTTCCTAAACCTAACCCTAACCCTAGCCCGTACCCTAACCCGTACCCTAACCCTAACCCGTACCCTAACCCTAACCCTAACACTAACCCGTACCCTAACCCTAACCCGTACCCTAACCCCTAACCCCTAACCCTATCCTAACCCTAACCCGTATCCTAAACCTAACCCTAATCCTAACCCTAACCCTAACCCGTACCCTAAACCTAACCCTAACCCGTACCCTAACCCTAACCCTAACCCTAAACCTTTCCTAACCCTAACCCTAACCATAACCCTAACCCTAACCCTAACCCGTACCCTAAACCTAACCCGTACCCTAACCCTAACCCTAAACCTAACCCGTACGCTAACCCTAACCCTAACACTAACCCTAACCCTAACCCTAACCCATACCCTAAACCTAACCCTAACCCTAACCCTAACCCTAATCCGTACCCTAGCCTAACCCTAACCCGTGCTCTAACCCTAACCCTAACCCTAAACCTAAACTTAACCCGTACCCTAACCCTAACCCTAACCCTAACCCTAACACGTACCCTAACCCTAACCCTAAACCTGACCCTAACCCGTACCCTAACCCTAACCCTAACCAGTACCCTAACCCTAACCCTAACCAGTACCCTAACCCTAAACCATACCCTAAAGCTTACCCTCACACTAACCCGTACCCTAACCCGTACCCTAACCCTAAACCGTACCCTAACCCTAACCCTAACCCTAACCCGTACCCTAACCCTAACCCTAACCCTAACACTAACCCGTACCCTAACCCTAACCCGTACCATAACCCTAACCCTAACCCTAACCCTAACTCTAATCCGTACCCTAACACTACCCCTAACCCATACCCTAACCCTAACCCTAACCCTAAACTTAACCCGTACCCTAACACTACCCCTAACCCTAACCCTAACCCTAACCCGTACCCTAACCCTAACCGTAACCCTAACCCCTAACCCTAACCCTAACCCTAACCCGTACCATAACCCTAACCCTAACCCTAACCCTAACTCTAATCCGTACCCTAACCCTACCCCTAACCCATACCCTAACCCTAACCCTAACCCTAAACTTAACCCGTACCCTAACACTACCCCTAACCCTAACCCATACCCTAAACCGTACCCTAACCCTAACCGTAACCCTAACCCCTAACCCTAACCCTAACCCTAACCCGTACCCTAACCCGTACCCTAACCCTAACCCTAAACCTAACCCTAACCCTAACCCGTACCGTAACCCTAACCTTAACCCGTACCCTAACCCTAACCCTAATCCTAACCCTAACCCTTTCCTAACCCTAACCCTAACCCTAACGCTTACCCTAACCCTAACCCGTACCCTAACCCTAACCCGTACCCTAACACTAACCCTAACCCTAATCCTAACCCTAACCCGTATGCTAACCCTAACCCTAACACTCACCCTAACCCTAACCCGTATCCTAAACCTAACCCGTACCCTAAACCTAACCCTAACACTAACCCTAACCCTAACCCTAACCCCTAACCCTAACCCTAACCCGTTACCTAACCATAACCCTAACCCGTACCCTAACCCTAACCCGTACCCTAAACCTAACCCTAACCCTAACAATAACCCGTACCCTAACCCACCCCGTAACCTAACCCTAAACCTAACCCTATCGCCTAACCCTAACCCTAACCCGTACCCTAACCCTAACCCTAACGCTAACCCCTAACCCTAACCCTAACCCGTACCCTAACCCTAACCCTAAACCTAACCCTAACCCTAACCCGTACCCTAAACCGTACCCTAACCCTAACCCTAACCCTAACCCGTACCCTAACCCTAACCCTAACCCTAACCCATACCCTAACCCTAACCCTAACCCTTTCCTAAACCTAACCCTAACCCTAACCCTAACCCAAACTTACCCTAACCGTAACCCGTACCCTAACCTGTACCCTAACCCTAACGCTAACCCTAACACGTACCCTAACCCTAACCCTAACCCTAACACTAACCCGTACGCTAACCCTAACCCATACCCTAACACGTACCCTAACCCTAACCCTAACCCTAACCCCTAAAACCTAACACTAACCCTAACCCTAACCCGTAGCCTAACCCTAACCCTAACCCTAACCCTAACCCGTACCCTAAACCTAACTATAAACCCTACCCTAACCCTAACACTAACCCTAACCCTAACCCTTTGCTAACCCTAACCCTAACCCTCACCCTCACCCTAATGCTAACCCGTACCCTAAACCTAACCCTAACCCTTACCCTAACCCTAACCCGTACCCTAACCCTAATCCTAACCCGTACCCTAACCCTAACCCTAACCCGTACCCTAACCCTAACCCTAACCCAAACTCTAACCCGTACCCTAACCCTAAACCTAACCCTAACCCTAACCCTTTCCTAACCCTAACCCTAACCCTAAACCTAACCCTAACCCGTACCCTAACCCTAACCCTAACCCTAAACCGTACGCTAACGCTAACACTAAACCTAACCCTAACCCTAACCCTAACCCTAACCCTAACAACGCGTACCCTAAACCAAACCCTAACCCTAACCCTAACCCGTACCCTAAACCTAACCCTAACCCTAACCCTAACCCGAACCCTAACTCGTACACTAACCCTAACCCGTACCCAAACCCGTACCCTAACCCGTACCCTAACCCTAACCCTAACTCTAATTCTAACCCTAACCTATACCCTAACCCTACCCTTAACCCGTACATTAACCCTAACCCTAACCCTAACACTTTCCTAACGCTAACCCTAACCCTAATCCTAACCCTAACCCGTAACCTAACCCTAAACCGTACCCTAACCCTAACCCTAAACCTAACCCTAAACCTAACCCTAACCCTAACCCGTACGCTAAACCTAACCCTAACCCTAACCCTAACCCTAACCCTAACCCGTAACCTAACCCTACCCGTACCCTAAGCCTAACCCTAACCCTAATCCTAAACCTAACCCCTAACCCTAACCCTAACCCATACCCTAACACTAAACCTAATCCGTACCCTAACCCTAACCCGTACCCTAAACCTAATCCTAACCCTAACCCTAACCTGTACCCTAACCCTAACCCGTACACTAACCATAACCCTAAGCCTAACCTTTAACCCTAACCGTAACCAGTACCCTAAACCTAACCCTAACCCGTACCCTCACCCTAACCGGTACCCTAAACCTAACACGTACCCTAACCCGTACCGTAACACTAACCCTAACCCTAACCCTAACCCTAACCCGTACCCTAACCCTAACCCTAACCCTAACGCTAACCCGTACCCTAACACTAACCCTAACCCGTACCCTAACCCTTACCCTAAACCTAACCATAACCCGTACGCTAACCCTAACACTAACCCTACCCGTTACCCTAAACCTAACCCGTACCCTAACCCTAACCCTAACCCTAACCCTAACCCGTACCCTAAACCTAAACCTAACCTGTACCCTAACCCTAACCCATACCCTAAACCTAACCCTAACCCTAACCCTAAACCGTACCCTAACCCTAACCCTAACCGTAACCCTAACCCTAACACGTACCCTAACCCTAACCCTAACCCTAACCCTAAACCCTTAACCCTAACACTAACCCTAACCCTAACCCGTAGCCTAAACCTAACCCTAACCCTAACCCTAACCCTAACCCGTACCCTAACCCTAACTATAAACCGTACCCTAACCCTAACACTAACCCTAACCCTAACCCTTTGCTAACCCTAACCCTAAACCTCACCCTCACCATAACGCTAACCCGTACACTAAACCTAACCCTAACCCTAACCCTAACCCTAACCCGTACCATAACCCTAATCCTAACCCGTACCCTAACCCTAACCCTAACCCGTACCCTAACCCTAACCCTAACCCTAACTCTTACCCATACCCTAACCCTAACCCTAACCCTAACCCTAACCCTTTCCTAACCCTAACCCTAAACCTAAACCTAACCCTAACCCGTACACTAACCCTAACCCGTACCCTAACCCTAACCCTAACCCTAACCCTAACCCGTACACTAACGCTAACACTAACCCTAACCCTAACCCTAACCCTAACGCGTACCCTAAACCTAACCCTAACCCTAACCCTAACCCTAACCCGTACCCTAACCCTAACCCTAACCCTAACCCGTACCCTAACCCGTACCCTAACCCTAACCCTAACCCTAACCCTAACCCGTACCTAACCCTAACCCTAAACCTAACCCTAACCCGTACCCTAAACCTAACCCTAACCCTAACCCTAAACCTAACCCGAACTCTAACCCGTACCCTAACCCTAACCCGTACCCAAACCCGAACCCTAAACCGTACCCTAACCCTAACCCTAATTCTAACTCTAACCCTAACCCGTACCCTAACCCTACCCTTAACCCGTACCCTAACCCTAACCCTACCCTAACCCTTTCCTAATCCTAACCCTAACCCTAACCCTAACCCTAACCCGTACCCTAACCCTAACCCGTACCCTAACCCTAACCCTAAACCTAACCCTAAACCTAACCCTAACCCTAACCCGTACGCTAACCCTAACCCTAACCCTAACCCTAACACGTAACCTAACCCTACCCGTACCCTAACCCTAACCCTAAAACTAATCCTAAACCTAACCCCTAACCCTAACCCTAACCCATACCCTAACACTAACCCTAATCCGTACCCTAACCCTAACCCGTACCCTAAACCTAATCCTAACACTAACCCTAACCCTAACCTGTACCCTCACCCTAACCCATACACTAACCATAACCCTAACCCTAACCTTTAACCCTAACCCTAACCCGTACCCTAACCCTAACCCTAACCCGTACCCTAATCCTAACCGGTACCCTAACCCTAACACGTACCCTAACCCGTACCGTAACACTTACCCTAACCCTAACCCTAACCCGTACCCTAACCCTAACCCTAACCCTAACCCTAACCCGTACCCTAACACTAACCCTAACCCGTACCCTAAACCTTACCCTAAACCTAACCCTAACCCGTACGCTAACCCTAACACTAACCCTAACCCTAACCCTAACCCTAACCCTAACCCTAACCCGTACCCTAACCCCAACCCTAAACCTAACCCTAACCCTTACCCGTACCCTAACCCTAACCCTAACCCTAACCCTAACCCTAACCCGTACCCTAAACCGTACCATAACCCTAACCCTAACCCTAATCCTAACCCTAAACGGTATGCTAACCCTAACCCTAAACCTCACCCTAACCCTAACCCGTACCGTAACCCTAACCTGTACCCTTACCCTATCCCTAACACTAACCCTAACCCTAACCCTAACCCTAACCCGTACCCTAACTCTAACCCGTACCCTAACCCTAACCCTAACCGTATCCCCTAACCCTAACCCTAACCCGTACCCTAACCCTAAACCTAACGCTAACCCCTAACCCTAAACCTAACCCGTACCCTAACCCTAACCCTTACCCTAACCCGTACCCTAAACCGTACCCTAATCCTAACTCTAACCCTAACCCTAACCCATACCCTTACCCTAACCCTAACCCTAATTCTAACCCGTACCCTAAACCTAACCCTAACCCGTACCCTAACCCTAACCCGTACCCTAACCCTAACCCGTACCCTAAACCTAACCCTAACCCTAACCCGTACCCTAACCCTAACCCTAACCCTAACCCTAACCAGTACCCTAACCCTAACCATAACCCGTACCCTAACCCTAACCCGTACCCTAACCCTAACCCTAACCCTGATTCGTACCCTAACCCGTACCCTAACCCTAATCCGTACCCTAACCCTAACCCTAACCCTAACCCAACCCTAACCCTAACCCGTACCCTAAACCTAAGCCTAACCCTAACCCGTACCCTAACCCTAAAACTAACCAGTACCCTAACACTAACCCTAACCAGGACCCTAAACCTAAACCGTACCCTAAACCTAACCCTAACACTAACACTAACCCGTACCCTAACCCTACCCCGTACCCTAACCATACTCCGTACCCTAACCCTAAACCTAACCCTAACCCGTACCCTAACCCTAACCCTAATCCTTTCCTAAACCTAACCCTAACCCGTACCCTAACCCGTACCCTAACCCTAACCCGTACCATAACCCTAACCCTTACACTAACCCGTACCCTAACCCTAACCCGTACCCTAAACCTTAACCCCTAACCCTATCCTAACCCTAACCCGTATCCTAAACCTAACCCTAATCCTAACCCTAACCCTAACCCGTACACTAAACCTAACCCTAACCCGTACCCTAACCCTAACCCTAACCCTAAACCTTTCCTAACCCTAACCCTAACCATAACCCTAACCCTAAACCTAACCCGTACCCTAAACCTAACCCGTACCCTAACCCTAACCCTAAACCTAACCCGTACGCTAACCCTAACCCTAACACTAACCCTAACCCTAACCCTAACCCATACCCTAAACCTAACCCTAACCCTAACCCTAACCCTAATCCGTACCCTAGCCTAACCCTAACCCGTGCCCTAACCCTAACCCTAACCCTAACCCTAAACTTAACCCGTACCCTAACCCTAACCCTAACCCGTACCCTAACCCGTATCCTAACCCTAACCCTAAACCTGACCCTAACCCGTACCCTAACCCTAACCCTATCCAGTACCCTAACCCTAACCCTAACCTGTACCCTAACCCTAAACCATACCCTAAAGCTTACCCTCACACTAACCCATACCCTAACCCGTACCCTAACGCTAAACCGTACCCTAACCCTAACCCTAACCCTAACCCGTACCCTAACCCTAACCCTAACCTTAACACTAACCCGTACCCTAACCCTAACCCGTACCATAACCCTAACCCTAACCCTAACCCTAACCCTAATCCGTACCCTAAACCTACCCCTAACCCGTACCCTAACCCTAACCCTAACCCTAAACTTAACCCGTACCCTAACACTACCCCTAACCCTAACCCTAACCCGTACCCTAACCCTAAACCTAAACCTAACCCTAACCCGTACCCTAACCCTAACCCTAACCCAAACCCTAACCCTAACCCGTACCCTAACCCTAACACTAACCCTAACCCTACCCTAACCCGTACCCTAACCCTAACCCTAACCCTAACCCTAACCCATACACTAAACCGTACCCTAACCCTAACCGTAACCCTAACCCCTAACCCTAACCCTAACCCTAACTCATACCCTAAACCGTACCCTAACCCTAACCCTAACCCTAACCCTAACCCTAACCCGTACCCTAACCCTAACCTTAACCCGTACCCTAACCCTAACTCTAATCCTAACCCTAACCCTTTCCTAACCCTAACCCTAACCTTAACGCTAACCCTAACCCGAACCCTAACCCTAACCCGTACCCTAACACTAACCCTAACCCTAATCCTAAACCTAACCCGTATGCTAACCCTAACCCTAACACTCACCCTAACCCTAACCCGTATCCTAACCCTAACCCGTACCCTAACCCTAACCCGTACCCTAACACTAACCCTAACCCTAATCCTAACCCTAACCCGTATGCTAACCCTAACCCTAACACTCACCCTAACCCTAACCCGTATCCTAAACCTAACCCGTACCCTAACCCTAACCCTAACACTAACCCTAACCCTAACCCTAACCCTAACCCCTAACCCTAACCCTAACCCGTACCCTAACCATAACCCTAAACCGTACACTAAACCTAACCCTAACCCGTACCCTAACCCTAACCCTAACCCTAACGCTAACCCTTTACTAACCCTAACCCTAACCCTAACCCTAACCCTAACCCGTACCCTAAACCTAACCCGTACCCTAACCCTAACCCTAACCCTAACCCTAACCAGTACGCTAACGCTAACCCTAACACTAACCCTAACCCTAACCCTAACCCGTACCATAACCCTAACCCTAACCCTAACCCTAATCTGTACCCTAACCCTACCCCTAACCCGTACCCTAACCCTAACCCTAACCCTAACCCTAAACTTAACCCGTACCCTAACACTAACCCTAAGCCTAACCCTAACCCGTACCCTAACCCTAACACTAAACCTAACCCTAACCCGTACCCTAACCCTAACCCTAACCCAAACCCTAACCCTAACCCGTACCCTAACCCTAACCCTAACCCTAACCCTAACCCTAACCCCTAACCCTAACCCTAACTCTAACCCGTACCCTAACCCGTACCCTAACCCTAACCCTAATCCTAACCCTAACCCTAACCCGTACCCTAACCCTAAACTTAACCCGTACCCTAACCCTAACGCTAATCCTAACCTTAACACTTTCCTAACCCTAACCCTAACCCTAACGCTAACCCTAACCCTAACCCGTACCCTAACCCTTACCCATACCCTAACACTAACCCTAACCCTAATCCTAACCCTAACCCGTATGCTAACCCTAACCCTAACACTCACCCTAACCCTAACCCGTATCCTAAACCTAACCCGTACCCTAAACCTAACCCTAACCCTAACCCTAACCCTAACCCGTACCCTAAACCGTACCCTAATCCTAACTCTAACCCTAACCCTAACCCGTACCCTAACCCTAACCCTAACCCTAACCCTAACCAGTACCCTAACCCTAACCCTAACCCGTACCCTAACCCTAACCCGTACCCTAACACTAACCCTAACCCTAATCCTAATCCTAACCCGTATGCTAACCCTAACCCTAACACTCACCCTAACCCTAACCCGTATCCTAAACCTAACCCGTACCCTAAACCTAACCCTAACACTAACCCTAACCCTAAACCTAACCCCTAACCCTAACCCTAACCCGTTACCTAACCATAACCCTAACCCGTACCCTAACCCTAACCCGTACCCTAAACCTAACCCTAACCCTAACACTAACCCGTACCCTAACCCACCCCGTAACCTAACCCTAAACCTAACTCTATCGCCTAACCCTAACCCTAACCCGTACCCTAACCCTAACCCTAACGCTAACCCCTAACCCTAAACCTAACCCGTACCCTAACCCTAACCCTAAACCTAACCCTAACCCTAACCCGTACCCTAAACCGTACCCTAACCCTAACACTAACCCTAACCCGTACCCTAACCCTAACCCTAACCCTAACCCGTACCCTAACCCTAACCCTAACCCTTTCCTAAACCTAACCCTAACCCTAACCCTAACCCAAACTTACCCTAACCGTAACCCGTACCCTAACCCGTACCCTAAACCTAACGCTAACCCTAACACGTACCATAACCCTAACCCTAACCCTAACACTAACCCGTACCCTAACCCTAACCCATACCCTAACACATACCCTAACCCTAACCCTAACCCTAACCCTAACCCCTAAACACTAACACTAACCCTAACCCTAACCCGTAGCCTAACCCTAACCCTAACCCTAACCCTAACCCTAACCCGTACCCTAAACCTAACTATAAACCGTACCCTAACCCTAACACTAACCCTAACCCTAACCCTTTGCTAACCCTAACCCTAATCCTCACCCTCACCCTAACGCTAACCCGTACCCTAAACCTAACCCTAACCCTAACCCTAACCCTAACCCGTACCCTAACCCTAATCCTAACCCGTACCCTAACCCTAACCCTAACCCGTACCCTAACCCTAACCCTAACCCTAACTCTAACCCGTACCCTAAACCTAACCCTAACCCTAACCCGTACGCTAACGCTAATACTAACCCTAACCCTAACCCTAACCCTAACCCTAACGCGTACCCTAAACCTAACCCTAACCCTAACCCTAACCCTAACCCGTACCCTAAACCTAAACCTAACCCTACCCTAACCCTAACCCGAACCCTAACTCGTACCCTAACCCTAACCCGTACCCAAACCCGTACCCTAACCCGTACCCTAACCCTAACCCTAACTCTAACTCTAACCCTAACCGGTACCCTAACCCTACCCTTAAACCGTACCCTAACCCTAACCCTAACCCTAACCCTTTCCTAACCCTAACCCTAACCCTAACCCTAACCCTAACCCGTACCCTAACCCTAACCCGTACCCTAACCCTAACCCTAACCTAACACTAAACCTAACCCTAACCCTAAACCGTACGCTAAACCTAACCCTAACCCTAACCCTAAACCTAACCCGTAACCTAACCCTACCCGTACCCTAAGCCTAACCCTAACCCTAATCCTAAACCTAACCCCTAACCCTAACACTAACCCATACCATAACACTAACCCTAATCCGTACCCTAACCCTAACCCGTACCCTAAACCTAATCCTAACCCTAACCCTAACCCTAACCTGTACCCTAACCCTAACCCGTACACTAACCATAACCCTAACCCTAAACTTTAACCCTAAACATAACCCGTACCCTAACCCTAACCCTAACCCGTACCCTCACCCTAACCGGTACCCTAAACCTAACACGTACCCTAACCCGTACCATAACACTAACCCTAACCCTAACCCTAACCCTAACCCGTACCCTAACCCTAACCCTAACCCTAACCCTAACCCTAACCCGTACCCTAAACCGTACCCTAACCCTAACCCTAACCCTAACCCCTAACCCTAACCCTAATCCTAACCCTAACCCTTTCCTAACCCTAACGCTAAACCTAACCCTATCCCTAACCCTAACCCGTAGCCTAACCCTACCCTAACCCGTACCCTAACCCTAACCCGTACCCTAACCCTAACCTTAACCCGTACCCTAACCCTAACCCTAATCCTAACCCTAACCCTAACCCGTACCCTAAACCTAACCTTAACCCGTACCCTAACCCTAACCCTAATCCTAACCCTAACCCTTTCCTAACCCTAAACCTAACCCTAACGCTAACCCTAACCCTAACCCGTACCATAACCCTAACCCGTACCCTAACACTAACCCTAAACCTAATCCTAACCCTAACCCGTATCCTAACCCTAACCCATACCCTAACCCTAACCCTAACACTAACCCTAACCCTAAACCTAACCCCTAACCCTAACCCTAACCCGTTACCTAACCATAACCCTAACCCGTACCCTAACCCTAACCCGTACCCTAAACCTAACCCTAACCCTAACACTAACCCGTACCCTAACACACCCCGTAACCTAACCCTAAACCTAACCCTATCCCCTAACCCTAACCCTAACCCGTACCTAACCCTAACCCTAACGCTAACCCCTAACCCTAACCCTAACCCGTACCCTAACCCTAACCCTAAACCTAACCCTAACCCTAACCCGTACCCTAAACCGTACCCTAACCCTAACCCTAACCCTAACCCTAACCCGTACCCTAACCCTAACCCTAACACTAACCCGTACCCTAACCCTAACCCTAACCCTTTCCTAAACCTAACCCTAACCCTAACCCTAACCCAAAATTACCCTAACCGTAACCCGTACCCTAACCCGTACCCTAACCCTAACGCTAACCCTAACCCGTACCCTAACCCTAACCCTAACCCTAACACTAACCCGTACCCTAACCCTAACCCGTACCCTAACACGTACCCTAACCCTAACCCTAACCCTAACCCTAACCCCTTAACCCAAACACTAACCCTAACCCTAACCCGTAGCCTAACCCTAACCCTAACCCTAACCCGTACCCTAACCCGTAACCTAAACTTAACTATAAACCGTACCCTGACCCTAACACTAACCCTAACCCTAACCCTTTGCTAACCCTAACCCTAACCCTCACCCTCACCATAACGCTGACCCGTACCCTAAACCTAACCCTAACCCTAACCCTAACCCTAACACTAACCCGTACCATAACCCTAATCCTAACCCGTACCCTAACCCTAACCCTAACCCGTACCCTAACCCTAACCCTAACCCTAACTCTTACCCATACCCTAACCCTAACCCTAACCCTAACCCTAACCCTTTCCTAACCCTAACCCTAAACCTAAACCTAACCCTAACCCGTACACTAACCCTAACCCGTACCCTAACCCTAACCCTAACCCTAACCCGTACACTAACGCTAACACTAACCCTAACCCTAACCCTAACCCTAACCCTAACGCGTACCCTAAACCTAACCCTAACCCTAACCCTAACCCTAACCCGTACCCTAACCCTAACCCTAACCCTAACCCGTACCCTAACCCTAACCCTAACCCGTACCTAACCCTAACCCTAACCCTAACCCTAACCCGTACCCTAAGCCTAACCCTAACCCTAACCCTAAACCTAACCCGAACTCTAACCCGTACCCTAACCCTAACCCGTACCCTAACCCTACCCTTAACCCGTACCCTAACCCTAACCCTACCCTAACCCTTTCCTAATCCTAACCCTAACCCTAACCCTAACCCTAACCCGTACCCTAACCCTAACCCGTACCCTAACCCTAACCCTAAACCTAACCCTAAACCTAACCCTAACCCTAACCCGTACGCTAACCCTAACCCTAACCCTAACCCTAACCCTAACCCTAACCCGTACCTTAACCCTAATCCTAACCTGTACCCTAACCCTAACCCTAACCCGTACCCTAACCCTAACCCTAACCCTAACTCTTACCCATACCCTAACCCTAACCCTAACCCTAACCCTAACCCTTTCCTAACCCTAACCCTAAACCTAAACCTAACCCTAACCCGTACACTAACCCTAACCCGTACCCTAACCCTAACCCTAACCCTAACCCTAACCCGTACACTAACGCTAACACTAACCCTAACCCTAAACCTAACCCTAACCCTAACGCGTACCCTAAACCTAACCCTAACCCTAACCCTAACCCTAACCCGTACCCTAACCCTAACCCTAACCCTAACCCGTACCCTAAACCGTACCCTAATCCTAACCCTAACCCTAACCCTAACCCTAACCCTAACCCGTACCTAACCCTAACCCTAACCCTAACCCTAACCCGTACCCTAAACCTAACCCTAACCCTAACCCTAAACCTAACCCGAACTCTAACCCGTACCCTAACCCTAACCCGTACCCAAACCCGAACCCTAAACCGTACCCTAACCCTAACCCTCATTCTAACTCTAACCCTAACCCGTACCCTAACCCTACCCTTAACCCGTACCCTAACCCTAACCCTACCCTAACCCTTTCCTAATCCTAACCCTAACCCTAACCCTAACCCTAACCCTAACCCTAACCCGTACCCTAACCCTAAACCGTACCCTAACCCTAACCCTAAACCTAACCCTAACCCTAACCCTAACCCTAACCCGTACGCTAACCCTAACCCTAACCCTAACCCGTAACCTAAACCTACCCGTACCCTAACCCTAACCCTAACCCTAATCCTAAACCTAACCCCTAACCCTAACCCTAACCCATACCCTAACACTAACCCTAATCCGTACCCTAAACCTAACCCGTACCCTAAACCTAATCCTAACCCTAACCCTAACCCTAACCTGTACCCTCACCCTAACCCGTACACTAACCCTAACCCTAACCCTAACCCGTACCCTAACACTAACCCTAACCCGTACCCTAACCCTTACCCTAAACCTAACCCTAACCCGTACGCTAACCCTAACACTAACCCTAACCCTAACCCTAACCCTAACCCGTACCCTAACCCTAACCCTAAACCTAACACTAACCCTAACCCGTACCCTAACCCTAACCCTAACCCTAACCCGTACCCTAAACCGTACCCTAACCCTAACCCTAAACCTAACCCTAACCCCTAACCCTAACCCTAACCCTAACCCTAACCCGTACCCTAACCCTAACCCTAACCCTAACCCTAACCCTAACCCGTCCCCTAACCCTAACCTTAACCCGTACCCTAAACCTAACCCTAATCCTAACCCTAAGCTTTTCCTAACCCTAACCCTAACCCTAACCCTAACCCTAACCCTAACCCGTACCATAACCCTAACCCGTACACTAACACTAACCCTAACCCTAATCCTAACCCTAAACGGTATGCTAACCCTAACCCTAAACCTCACCCTAACCCTAACCCGTACCCTAACCCTAACCTGTACCCTAACCCTATCCCTAACACTAACCCTAACCCTAACCCTAACCCTAACCCGTACCCTAACCCTAACCCGTACCCTAACCCTAACCCTAACCGTATCCCCTAACCCTAACCCTAACCCGTACCCTAACCCTAAACCTAACGCTAACCCCTAACCCTAAACCTAACCCGTACCCTAACCCTAACCCTAACCCTAACCCGTACCCTAAACCGTACCCTAATCCTAACTCTAACCCTAACCCTAACCCGTACCCTAACCCTAACCCTAACCCTAACCCTAACCAGTACCCTAACCCTAACCATAACCCGTACCCTAACCCTAACCCGTACCCTAACCCTAACCCTAACCCTAATTCGTACCCTAACCCGTACCCTAACCCTAATCCGTACGCTAACCCTAACCCTAACCCTAACCCAACCCTAACCCTAACCCGTACCCTAACCCTAAGCCTAACCCTAACCCGTACCCTAACCCTAAAACTAACCAGTACCCTAACACTAACCCTAACCAGGACCCTAAACCTAAACCGTACCCTAAACCTAACCCTAACCCTAACACTAACCCGTACCCTAACCCTACCCCGTACCCTAACCATACTCCGTACCCTAACCCTAAACCTAACCCTAACCCGTACCCTAAACCTAACCCTAATCCTTTCCTAAACCTAACCCTAACCCTAACCCGTACCCTAACCCGTACCCTAACCCTAAACCGTACCCTAACCCTAACCCTAACACTAACCCGTACCCTAACCCTAACCCGTACCCTAACCCCTAACCCCTAACCCTATCCTAACCCTAACCCGTATCCTAAACCTAACCCTAATCCTAACCCTAACCCTAACCCGTACCCTAAACCTAACCCTAACCCGTACCCTAACCCTAACCCTAACCCTAAACCTTTCCTAACCCTAACCCTAACCATAAACCTAACCCTAAATCTAACCCGTACCCTAAACCTAACCCGTACCCTAACCATAACCCTAAACCTAACCCGTACGCTAACCCTAACCCTAACACTAACCCTAACCCTAAGCCTAACCCATACCCTAAACCTAACCCTAACCCTAACCCTAACCCTAATCCGTACCCTAGCCTAACCCTAACCCGTGCTCTAACCCTAACCCTAACCCTAAACCTAAACTTAACCCGTACCCTAACCCTAACCCTAACCCTAACCCTAACACGTACCCTAACCCTAACCCTAAACCTGACCCTAACCCGTACCCTAACCCTAACCCTAACCAGTACCCTAACCCTAACCCTAACCAGTACCCTAACCCTAAACCATACCCTAAAGCTTACCCTCACACTAACCCGTACCCTAACCCGTACCCTAACCCTAAACCCTACCCTAACCCTAACCCTAACCCTAACCCGTACCCTAACCCTAACCCTAACCCTAACACTAACCCGTACCCTAACCCTAACCCGTACCATAACCCTAACCCTAACCCTAACCCTAACTCTAATCCGTACCCTAACCCTACCCCTAACCCATACCCTAACCCTAACCCTAACCCTAAACTTAACCCGTACCCTAACACTACCCCTAACCCTAACCCTAACCCTAACCCGTACCCTAACCCTAAACCTAAACCTAACCCTAACCCGTACCCTAACCCTAACCCTAACCCAAACCCTAACCCTAACCCGTACCCTAAACCTAACCCTAACCCTAACCCTGACCCTAACCCGTACCCTAACCCTAACCCTAACCCTAACCCTAACCCTAACCCATACCCTAAACCGTACCCTAAACCTAACCGTAACCCTAACCCCTAACCCTAACCCTAACCCTAACCCGTACCCTAACCCGTACCCTAACCCTAACCCTAAACCTAACCCTAACCCTAACCCGTACCGTAACCCTAACCTTAACCCGTACCCTAACCCTAACCCTAATCCTAACCCTAACCCTTTCCTAACCCTAACCCTAACCCTAACGCTTACCCTAACCCTAACCCGTACCCTAACCCTAACCCGTACCCTAACACTAACCCTAACCCTAATCCTAACCCTAACCCGTATGCTAACCCTAACCCTAACACTCACCCTAACCCTAACCCGTATCCTAAACCTAACCCGTACCCTAAACCTAACCCTAACACTAACCCTAACCCTAACCCTAACCCCTAACCCTAACCCTAACCCGTTACCTAACCATAACCCTAACCCGTACCCTAACCCTAACCCGTACCCTAAACCTAACCCTAACCCTAACAATAACCCGTACCCTAACCCACCCCGTAACCTAACCCTAAACCTAACCCTATCGCCTAACCCTAACCCTAACCCGTACCCTAACCCTAACCCTAACGCTAACCCCTAACCCTAACCCTAACCCGTACCCTAACCCTAACCCTAAACCTAACCCTAACCCTAACCCGTACCCTAAACCGTACCCTAACCCTAACCCTAACCCTAACCCGTACCCTAACCCTAACCCTAACCCTAACCCATACCCTAACCCTAACCCTAACCCTTTCCTAAACCTAACCCTAACCCTAACCCTAACCCTAACCCTAAACCTAACACTAACCCGTACGCTAACCCTAACCCATACCCTAACACGTACCCTAACCCTAACCCTAACCCTAACCCCTAAAACCTAACACTAACCCTAACCCTAACCCGTAGCCTAACCCTAACCCTAACCCTAACCCTAACCCGTACCCTAAACCTAACTATAAACCGTACCCTAACCCTAACACTAACCCTAACCCTAACCCTTTGCTAACCCTAACCCTAACCCTCACCCTCACCCTAATGCTAACCCGTACCCTAAACCTAACCCTAACCCTTACCCTAACCCTAACCCGTACCCTAACCCTAATCCTAACCCGTACCCTAACCCTAACCCTAACCCGTACCCTAACCCTAACCCTAACCCAAACTCTAACCCGTACCCTAACCCTAAACCTAACCCTAACCCTAACCCTTTCCTAACCCTAACCCTAACCCTAAACCTAACCCTAACCCGTACCCTAACCCTAACCCTAACCCTAAACCGTACGCTAACGCTAACACTAAACCTAACCCTAACCCTAACCCTAACCCTAACCCTAACAACGCGTACCCTAAACCAAACCCTAACCCTAACCCTAACCCGTACCCTAAACCTAACCCTAACCCTAACCCTAACCCGAACCCTAACTCGTACCCTAACCCTAACCCGTACCCAAACCCGTACCCTAACCCGTACCCTAACCCTAACCCTAACTCTAATTCTAACCCTAACCTATACCCTAACCCTACCCTTAACCCGTACATTAACCCTAACCCTAACCCTAACACTTTCCTAACGCTAACCCTAACCCTAATCCTAACCCTAACCCGTAACCTAACCCTAAACCGTACCCTAACCCTAACCCTAAACCTAACCCTAAACCTAACCCTAACCCTAACCCGTACGCTAAACCTAACCCTAACCCTAACCCTAACCCTAACCCTAACCCGTAACCTAACCCTACCCGTACCCTAAGCCTAACCCTAACCCTAATCCTAAACCTAACCCCTAACCCTAACCCTAACCCATACCCTAACACTAAACCTAATCCGTACCCTAACCCTAACCCGTACCCTAAACCTAATCCTAACCCTAACCCTAACCTGTACCCTAACCCTAACCCGTACAATAACCATAACCCTAAGCCTAACCTTTAACCCTAACCGTAACCAGTACCCTAAACCTAACCCTAACCCGTACCCTCACCCTAACCGGTACCCTAAACCTAACACGTACCCTAACCCGTACCGTAACACTAACCCTAACCCTAACCCTAACCCTAACCCGTACCCTAACCCTAACCCTAACCCTAACGCTAACCCGTACCCTAACACTAACCCTAACCCGTACCCTAACCCTGACCCTAAACCTAACCATAACCCGTACGCTAACCCTAACACTAACCCTACCCGTTACCCTAAACCTAACCCGTACCCTAACCCTAACCCTAACCCTAACCCTAACCCGTACCCTAAACCTAAACCTAACCTGTACCCTAACCCTAACCCATACCCTAAACCTAACCCTAACCCTAACCCTAAACCGTACCCTAACCCTAACCCTAACCGTAACCCTAACCCTAACACGTACCCTAACCCTAACCCTAACCCTAACCCTAACCCTAACCCTAACCCGTACCCTAACTCTAACCCTAACCCTAACAATAACCCGTACCCTAACCCTAACCCTAACCCTAATCCTAACCCTAACCCCTAACTTTAACCCTAACCCGTACCCTAACCTTAAACTTAACACGTACCTTAACCCTAACCCTAACACTAACCCTAACCCTAACCCGTACCCTAACCCTAACCTTACCCCGTACCCTAACCCTAACCCTAACCCTAACCCTAACCCTAACCCGTACCATAACCCTAACCCGTACTCTAACACTAACCCTAACCCTAATCCTAACCCTAACCCGTATGCCTACCCTAACCCTAAACCTCACCCTAACCCTAACCCGTACCCTAACCCTAACCTGTACCCTAACCCTATCCCTAACACTAACCCTAACCCTAACCCTAACCCCTAAACCTAACCCTAACCCGTACCCTAACCATAACACTAACCCGTACCCTAACCCTAACCCGTACCCTAAACCTAACCCTAACCCTAACACTAACCCGTACCCTAACCCTAACCCGTACCCTAACCCTAACCCTAACCCTATCCCCTAACCCTAACCCTAACCCTAATCCTAACCCTAACCCCTAACCCTAACCCTAACCCTAACCCGTACCCTAAACCTAACCCGTACCCTAACCCTAACACTAACCCTAAAACTAACCCCAAACCCTAAACCTAACCCGTACCCTAACCCTAATCCTAACCCGTACCCTAACCCTAACCCGTACCCTAAACCTAACCCTAACCCTAACACGTACCCTAACACTAACACGTACCCTAAACCTAACCCTAACCCTAACCCCTAACCCTAACCCTAACCCGTACGCTAAGCCTAACCCTAACCCGTACCCTAACCCTAACCGGTACCCTAACCCTAAAACGTGCCCTAACCTTAACCCTAACCCTAACCCTAACCCGTACCCTAACCCGTACCCTAACCCTAAACCGTACCCTAACCCGTACCCTAACCCTAACCCTTACCCTAACCCTAACCCTAACCCGTACCCTAAACCTAAACCTAACCCTAACCCTAACCCTAACCCTAACCCGTAACCTAAACCTAACCCTAACCCTAAACCTAACCCTAACCCGTACCCTAACCCTAACCCCAACCCGAACCCTAACCCTAACCCTAAATTGTACCCAACCCTAACCCTAACCCTAACTCGTACCCTAACCCGTACCCTAACCCTAACCCTAACACTTACCCTAAAACTAACCCCTAACACCTAACCCTAACCCTAACCCTAAACCTAACCCTAACCCTAACCCGTACTTTAACCCTAACACTAACCCTAACCCTAACCCTAATCCGTACCCTAACCCTAACCCTAACACTAACCCGTACACTACCCTAACCCCTAACCCTAACCCTAACCCGTACCCTAAACCTAAACCTAACCCTAACCCGTACCCTAACCCTAACTCTAACCCTAACCCGTACACTAACCCTAACCCGTACCCTAACCCTAACCCTAAACCTAAACCTAACCCTAACCCGTACGCTAACCCTAACTTCAACACTAACCCTAACCCTAACCCTAAACCGTACCCTACCCCTAACCCGTACCCTAACCCTAACCCTAAATCTAACCCCTAACCCTAACCCTAACCCGTACCCGTACCCTTACCCTAACCCATACCCTAACACTAACCCATACCCTAACCCTATCCCTATCCCTAAACCTAACCCGTACACTAACCCTAACCCGTACCCTAACCCTAACCCGTACCCTAACCCTAACCCGTACCTTAAATCTAACCCGTACCCTAACCCTAACCCGTACCCTAACCCGTACCCTAACCCTAACACTAACCATAACACTAACCGTAACCCCTAACCCCTAACCCTAACCCTAAACCTAACCCTAACCCGTACCCTAACACTAACCCTAACCCTAACCATTACCCGTACCCTAACCCTAACCTTAACCCGTACCCTAACCCTACCCTAACCCTAACACTAACCCTTTCTAGCCCTAACCCTAACCCTAACGCGTACCCTAACCCGTACCCTAACCCTAACCCTAACCCTAACCCGTAAGCTAACCCTAACTCTAACCCTAACCCTAACCCGTACCCTAACCCTAACCCGTACCCTAACCCTAACCCTAACCCTTTCCGACCCTAACCCTAATCCGTACCCTAACCCTAACCCGTACCCTAAACCTAACCCTAACCCTAACCCTAACCCGTACGCTAACCCTAACCCTAAACCTAACCAGTACCCTAAACCTAACCATAACACGTACCCTAACCCTAACCCGTACCCTAAACCTAAACCTAACCCTAATCCTAATCCGTACCCTAACCCGTACCCTAACCCTAACCCTAACCCTAACCCGTACCCTAACCCTAACCAGTACCCTAACCCTAACCCAAACCCGTACCCTAAACCTAACCCTAACCCTAACCCGTACCCTAACCCTAAACCTAACCCTAACCCTAACCCTAACCCGTACCCTAACCCTAACCCTAACCCGTACCCTAACCCTAACCCGTACCCTCACCCTAACCCGTACCTATCCCTAACCCTAACCCGTACCCTAAACCTAACCCGTACCCTAACCTAAACCTAACCCTAACCCTAACCCTAACCCCTAACCCTAACACTAAACCGTACCCTAACCCTAACACGTACCCTAACCCGTACCCTAAACCTAACCCGTACCCTAACCCTAACCCTAAACCTAACCCAAACCCGTACCCTAACCCTAACCCTAAACCGTAACCTAACCCTAACCCTAAACCTAACCCTAACCCGTACCTTAACCCTAACCCTAACCCTAACCATAACCCGTACCCTAACCCTAACCCTAACCCTAACCCTAACCCGTACCCTAACCTGTACCCTAACCCTAAACCTAACCCTAACCCGTACCCTAACCCTAACCCGTACCATAAATCTAACCCGTACACTATCCGTAACCCATACCCTAACACGTACACTAACCCTAACACTAACCATAACCCTAACCGTAACCCCTAACCCCTAACCCTAACCCTAAACCTAACCCTAACCCGTACCCTAACCCTAAAACTAACCCTAACCCTAACCCGTACCCTAACCCTAACCTTAACCCGTACCCTAACCCTACCCTAACCCTAACACTAACCCTTTCCTAACCCTAACCCTAACCCTAACCCTAACCCGTACCCTAACCCTAACCTGTAAGCTAAACCTAACCCTAACCCTAACCCTAACCCTAAACCGTACCCTAACCCGTACCCTAAACCTAACCCTAACCCGTACGCTAAACCTAACACTAACCCTAACCCTAACCCTAACCCTAACCCGTATCCTAACCCTAACCCTAACCCTAACCCGTACCCTAAACCTAACCCTAACCCGTACCCTATCCCTAACCCGTACCCTAACCCTAACCATAACCCTAACCCGTACCCTATACCTAAACCTAACCCTAACCCGTACCCTAACCCTAAACCTAACCCTAACCCTAAACCTAACCAGTACCCTAAACCTAACCATAACACGTACCCTAACCCTAACCCGTAACCTGAACCTAAACCTAACCCTAATCCTAATCCGTACCCTAACCCTAACCCTAACCCTAACCCTAACCAGTACCCTAACCCTAAACCGTACCCTAAACCTAACCCTCACCCTAACCCGTACCCTAACCCATACCCTAACCCTAAACCGTACCCTAACCCTAACCCTAACCCTAACCCGTACCCTAACCCTAACCCTAACCCTAACACTAACCCATACCCTAACCCTAACCCGTACCCTAACCCGTACCCTAACCCTAACCCTAACCCTAACCCTAACCCCTAACCTCTAACCCTAACCCTAACCATAACCCGTACCCTAAACCTAACCCTACCCTTACCCTAACCCTAACCCGTACCCTAAACCTAACCCTAACCCGTACCCTAAACCTAACCCTAACCCTAACCCTTTACTAACCCTAACCCTAACCCTAACACTAACCCTAACCCTAACCCTAAATCGTACCATAACCCTAACCCTAACCCTAACCCTAACCCTAATCCGTACCCTAACCCTACCCCTAACCCGTACCCTAACCCTAACCCTAACCCTAAACTTAACCCGTACCCTAACACTAAACCTAACCCTAACCCTAACCCGTACCCTAACCCTAAACCTAAACCTAACCTTAACCCGTATTCTAACCCTAACCCTAACCCAAACCCTAACACTAACCCGTACCCTAACCCTAACCCTAAACCTAACCATAACCCTAACCCTAACCCGTACCCTAAACCTAACCCTAACCCTAACCCTAACCCTAACCCGTACCCTAAACCGTACCCTAACCCTAACCCTAACCCTAACCCCTAACCCTAACCCTAATCCTAACCCTAACCCTTTCCTAACCCTAACCCTAAACCTAACCCTAACCCTAACCCTAACCCGTACCCTAACCCTAACCCTAACCCTAATCCTAACCCTAACCCGTACCCTAACCCGTACCCTAACCCGTACCCTAACCCGTACCCTAACCCTAACCCGTACTCTAACCCTAAACCTAACCTTAACCAGTCCCCTAACCCTAACCGTAACCCTAACACTAACCCGTACCCAAACACTAACCCATACCCTAACCCTAACCCTAACACTCACCCTAACCCTAACCCTAACTCTAACCCCTAACCCCTAACCCTAACCCTAACCCGTATCCTAAACCTAACCCTAACCCGAACCCTAACCCTAAACCTTAACCCTAACCCTAACCCGTACCCTAACCCTAACCCTAACCCGTACCCTAACCCTAACCGGTACCCTAACCCTAACACGTACCCTAACCCGTACCCTAACACTAATCCTAACCCTAACCCTCAACCTAACCCGTACCCTAAACCTAACCCTAACCCTAAACCTAACCCGTACCCTAACCCTTACCCTAAACCTAACCCTAACCCGTACGCTAACCCTAACACTAACCCTAACCCTAACCCTAACCCTAACCCGTATCCTAACCCTAACCCTAACCCTAACCCTAACCCGTACCCTAAACCTAACCCTAACCCGTACTCTAACCCTAACCGTACCCTAACACTAACCCAAAACCTAACCCTAACCCGTACCCGAAACCTAACCCTAACCCTAACCCGTACCCTAACCCTAACCCTAACCGGAACCCTAACCCTAACCAGTACCCTAACCCTAACCATAACCCGTACCCTAACCCTAACCCGTACCCTAACCCTAACCCTAAACCTAACCCTAATTCGTACCCTAACCCGTACCCTAACCCTAACCCGTATCCTAACCCTAACCCTAACCCTAAACCAACCCTAACCCGTACCCGTACCCTAAACATAAGCCTAACCCTAACCCGTACCCTAACCCTAACCCTAACCAGTACCCTAACCCTAACCCTAACCAGGACCCTAACCCTAAACCGTACCCTAAACCTAACCCTAACCCTAACCCGTACACTAACCCGTACCCTAACCCTACCCCGTACCCTAACCATACTCCGTACCCTAACCCTAAACCTAACCCTAACCCGTACCCTAACCCTAACCCTAATCCTTTCCTAAACCTAACCCTAACCCTAACCCTCACCCTAACCCGTACCCTAACCCGTACCCTAACCCTAACCCGTACCCTAACCCTAAACCTAACCCTAACCCGTCCCCTAACCCTAACCCTAACCCTTACCCTAACCCTAACCCGTACCCTAACCCGTACCCTTACCATCACGCTAACCCTAACCCTAACCCTAACCCCTAACCCCTAACCCTATCCTAAACCTAACCCGTATCGTAAACCTAACCCTAATCCTAACCCTAACCCTAACCCGTACCCTAAACCTAACCCTAACCGTACCCTAACCCTAACCCTAACCCTAACCCTTTCCTAACCCTAACCCTAACCCTAACCCTAATCCTAACCCGTATCCTAAACCTAACCCGTACCCTAACCCTAACCCTAACCCTAACCCGTACCCTAACCCTTACCCTAACACTAACCCTAACCCTAACCCTAACCCATACCCTAACCCTAACCCTAACTCTAACCCTAACCCTAATCCATACCCTAGCCTAACCCTAACCCGTACCCTAACCCTAACCCTAACCCTAACCCTAAACTTAAGCCGTACCCTAACCCTAACCCTAACCCTAACCCTAACCCGTACCCTAACCCTAACCCTAAACCTGACCCTAGCCCGTACCCTAACCCTAACCCTAACCAGTACCCTAAACCTAACCCTAAACAGTACCCTAACCCTAAACCGTACCCTAAACCTAACCCTCACCCTTACCCGTACCCTAACCCTAAACCCTACCCTAACCCTAACCCTAACCCGTACCCTAACCCTAACCCTAACCCTAACACTAACGCGTACCCTAACCCTAACACGTACCCTAACCCGTACCCTAACCCTCACCCTAACCCTAACCCTAACCCTAACCCCTAACCTCTAACCATAACCCTAACCCTAACCCGTACCCTAAACCTAAACCTAACCCTTACCCTAACCCTAACCCGTACCCTAACCTAACCCTAACCCGTACCCTAACCCTAACCCTAACCCTAACCCTTTACTAAACCTAACCCTAACCCTAAACCAAACCCTAACCCGTACCCTAACCCTAACCCGTACCCTAACCCTAACCCTAACCCTAACCCGTACCCTAAACCGTACCCTAACTCTAACCCTAACCCTAACCCCTAACCCTAACCCTAATCCTAACCCTAACCCTTTCCTAACCCTAACGCTAAACCTAACCCTATCCCTAACCCTAACCCGTACCCTAACCCTAACCCTAACCCGTACCCTAACCCTAACCCGTACCCTAACCCTAACCTTAACCCGTACCCTAACCCTAACCCTAATCCTAACCCTAACCCTAACCCGTACCCTAAACCTAACCTTAACCCGTACCCTAACCCTAACCCTAATCCTAACCCTAACCCTTTCCTAACCCTAACCCTAACCCTAACGCTAACCCTAACCCTAACCCGTACACTAACCCTAACCCGTACCCTAACACTAACCCTAACCCTAACCTAACCCTAACCCGTATGCTAACCCTAACCCTAAAACTCACCCTAACCCTAACCCGTATCCTAACCCTAACCCGTACCCTAACCCTAACCCTAACACTAACCCTAACCCTAAACCTAACCCCTAACCCTAACCCTAACCCGTTACCTAACCATAACCCTAACCCGTACCCTAAACCTAACCCGTACCCTAAACCTAACCCTAAACCTAACACTAACCCGTACCCTAACCCACCCCGTAACCTAACCCTAAACCTAACCCTATCCCCTAACCCTAACCGTAACCCGTACCTAACCCTAACCCTAACGCTAACCCCTAACCCTAACCCTAACCCGTACCCTAACCCTAACCCTAATCCTAACCCTAACCCTAACCCGTACCCTAAACCGTACCCTAACCCTAACCCTAACCCTAACCCTAACCCGTACCCTAACCCTAACCCTAACACTAACCCGTACCCTAACCCTAACCCTAACCCTTTCCTAAACCTAACCCTAACCCTAACCCTAACCCAAATTTACCCTAACCGTAACCCGTACCCTAACCCGTACCCTAACCCTAACGCTAACCCTAACCCGTACCCTAACCCTAACCCTAACCCTAACACTAACCCGTACCCTAACCCTAACCCGTACCCTAACACGTACCCTAACCCTAACCCTAACCCTAACCCTAAACCCTTAACCCTAACACTAACCCTAACCCTAACCCGTAGCCTAACCCTAACCCTAACCCTAACCCTAACCCTAACCCGTACCCTAACCCTAACTATAAACCGTACACTAACCCTAACACTAACCCTAACCCTAACCCTTTGCTAAGCCTAACCCTAACCCTCACCCTCACCATAACGCTAACCCGTACCCTAAACCTAACCCTAACCCTAACCCTAACCCTAACCCGTACCATAACCCTAATCCTAACCCGTACCCTAACCGTAACCCTAACCCGTACCCTAACCCTAACCCTAACCCTAACTCTTACCCATACCCTAAACCTAACCCTAACCCTAACCCTAACCCTTTCCTAACCCTAACCCTAAACCTAAACCTAACCCTAACCCGTACACTAACCCTAACCCGTACCCTAACCCTAACCCTAACCCTAACCCTAACCCATACACTAACGCTAACACTAACCCTAACCCTAACCCTAACCCTAACCCTAACCCGTACCATAACCCTAATCCTAACCCGTACCCTAACCGTAACCCTAACCCGTACCCTAACCCTAACCCTAACCCTAACTCTTACCCGTACCCTAACCCTAACCCTAACCCTAACTCTTACCCATACCCTAACCCTAACCCTAACCCTAACCCTAACCCTTTCCTAACCCTAACCCTAAACCTAAACCTAACCCTAACCCGTACACTAACCCTAACCCGTACCCTAAACCTAACCCTAACCCTAACCCTAACCCTAACCCGTACCCTAACCCTAACCCTAACCCTAACCCGTACCCTAACCCGTACCCTAACCCTAACCCTAACCCTAACCCTAACCCTAACCCGTACCTAACCCTAACCCTAAACCTAACCCTAACCCGTACCCTAAACCTAACCCTAACCCTAACCCTAAACCTAACCCGAACTCTAACCCGTACCCTAACCCTAACGCGTACCCAAACCCGAACCCTAAACCGTACCCTAACCCTAACCCTAATTCTAACTCTAACCCTAACCCGTACCCTAACCCTACCCTTAACCCGTACCCTAACCCTAACCCTACCCTAACCCTTTCCTAATCCTAACCCTAACCCTAACCCTAACCCTAACCCGTACCCTAACCCTAACCCGTACCCTAACCCTAACCCTAAACCTAACCCTAAACCTAACCCTAACCCTAACACGTACGCTAACCCTAACCCTAACCCTAACCCTAACCCGTAACCTAACCCTACCCGTACCCTAACCCTAACCCTAACCCTAATCCTAAACCTAACCCCTAACCCTAACCCTAACCCATACCCTAACACTAACCCTAATCCGTACCCTAACCCTAACCCGTACCCTAAACCTAATCCTAACCCTAACCCTAACCCTAACCTGTACCCTCACCCTAACCCATACACTAACCATAACCCTAACCCTAACCATTAACCCTAACCCTAACCCGTACCCTAACCCTAACCCTAACCCGTACCCTAATCCTAACCGGTACCCTAACCCTAACACGTACCCTAACCCGTACCGTAACACTTACCCTAACCCTAACCCTAACCCGTACCCTAACCCTAACCCTAACCCTAACCCGTACCCTAACACTAACCCTAACCCGTACCCTAACCCTTACCCTAAACCTAACCCTAACCCGTACGCTAACCCTAACACTAACCCTAACCCTAACCCTAACCCTAACCCTAACCCTAACCCTAACCCGTACCCTAACCCCAACCCTAAACCTAACCCTAACCCTTACCCGTACCCTAACCCTAACCCTAACCCTAACCCTAACCCTAACCCTAACCCGTACCCTAAACCGTACCATAACCCTAACCCGTACACTAACACTAACCCTAACCCTAATCCTAACCCTAAACGGTATGCTAACCCTAACCCTAAACCTCACCCTAACCCTAACCCGTACCGTAACCCTAACCTGTACCCTTACCCTATCCCTAACACTAACCGTAACCCTAACCCTAACCCTAACCCGTACCCTAACCCTAACCCGTACCCTAACCCTAACCCTAACCGTATCCCCTAACCCTAACCCTAACCCGTACCCTAACCCTAAACCTAACGCTAACCCCTAACCCTAAACCTAAGCCGTACCCTAACCCTAACCCTTACCCTAACCCGTACCCTAAACAGTACCCTAATCCTAACTC
>JAVLSZ010000367.1:57500-89885 GCA_032313775.1 Urocyon cinereoargenteus
AACAGTACCCTAACCCTAAACCGTACCCTAAACCTAACCCTCACCCTAACCCGTACCCTAACCCTAAACCCTACCCTAACCCTAACCCTAACCCGTACCCTAACCCTAACCCTAACCCTAACACTAACGCGTACCCTAACCCTAACACGTACCCTAACCCGTACCCTAACCCTCACCCTAACCCTAACCCTAACCCTAACCCCTAACCTCTAACCATAACCCTAACCCTAACCCGTACCCTAAACCTAAACCTAACCCTTACCCTAACCCTAACCCGTACCCTAACCTAACCCTAACCCGTACCCTAACCCTAAACCTAACCCTAACCCTTTACTAAACCTAACCCTAACCCTAAACCTAACCCTAACCCGTACCCTAACCCTAACCCGTACCCTAACCCTAACCCTAACCCTAACCCGTACCCTAAACCGTACCCTAAACCGTACCCTAACTCTAACCCTAAACCTAACCCCTAACCCTAACCCTAATCCTAACCCTAACCCTTTCCTAACCCTAACGCTAAACCTAACCCTATCCCTAACCCTAACCCGTACCCTAACCCTAACCCTAACCCGTACCCTAACCCTAACCCGTACCCTAACCCTAACCTTAACCCGTACCCTAACCCTAACCCTAATCCTAACCCTAACCCTAACCCGTACCCTAAACCTAACCTTAACCCGTACCCTAACCCTAACCCTAATCCTAACCCTAACCCTTTCCTAACCCTAACCCTAACCCTAACGCTAACCCTAACCCTAACCCGTACACTAACCCTAACCCGTACCCTAACACTAACCCTAACCCTAATCCTAACCCTAACCCGTATGCTAACCCTAACCCTAAAACTCACCCTAACCCTAACCCGTATCCTAACCCTAACCTGTACCCTAACCCTAACCCTAACACTAACCCTAACCCTAAACCTAACCCCTAACCCTAACCCTAACCCGTTACCTAACCATAACCCTAACCCGTACCCTAAACCTAACCCGTACCCTAAACCTAACCCTAAACCTAACACTAACCCGTACCCTAACCCACCCCGTAACCTAACCCTAAACCTAACCCTATCCCCTAACCCTAACCGTAACCCGTACCTAACCCTAACCCTAACGCTAACCCCTAAACCTAACCCTAACCCGTACCCTAACCCTAACCCTAATCCTAACCCTAACCCTAACCCGTACCCTAAACCGTACCCTAACCCTAACCCTAACCCTAACCCTAACCCGTACCCTAACCCTAACCCTAACACTAACCCGTACCCTAACCCTAACCCTAACCCTTTCCTAAACCTAACCCTAACCCTAACCCTAACCCAAATTTACCCTAACCGTAACCCGTACCCTAACCCGTACCCTAACCCTAACGCTAACCCTAACCCGTACCCTAACCCTAACCCTAACCCTAACACTAACCCGTACCCTAACCCTAACCCGTACCCTAACACGTACCCTAACCCTAACCCTAACCCTAAACCCTTAACCCTAACACTAACCCTAACCCTAACCCGTAGCCTAACCCTAACCCTAACCCTAACCCTAACCCTAACCCGTACCCTAACCCTAACTATAAACCGTACCCTAACCCTAACACTAACCCTAACCCTAACCCTTTGCTAACCCTAACCCTAACCCTCACCCTCACCATAACGCTAACCCGTACCCTAAACCTAACCCTAACCCTAACCCTAACCCTAACCCGTACCATAACCCTAATCCTAACCCGTACCCTAACCGTAACCCTAACCCGTACCCTAACCCTAACCCTAACCCTAACTCTTACCCATACCCTAACCCTAACCCTAACCCTAACCCTAACCCTTTCCTAACCCTAACCCTAAACCTAAACCTAACCCTAACCCGTACACTAACCCTAACCCGTACCCTAACCCTAACCCTAACCCTAACCCTAACCCATACACTAACGCTAACACTAACCCTAACCCTAACCCTAACCCTAACCCTAACGCGTACCCTAAACCTAACCCTAACCCTAACCCTAACCCTAACCCGTACCCTAACCCTAACCCTAACCCTAACCCGTACCCTAACCCGTACCCTAACCCTAACCCTAACCCTAACCCTAACCCGTACCTAACCCTAACCCTAAACCTAACCCTAACCCGTACCCTAAACCTAACCCTAACCCTAACCCTAAACCTAACCCGAACTCTAACCCGTACCCTAACCCTAACGCGTACCCAAACCCGAACCCTAAACCGTACCCTAACCCTAACCCTAATTCTAACTCTAACCCTAACCCGTACCCTAACCCTACCCTTAACCCGTACCCTAACCCTAACCCTACCCTAACCCTTTCCTAATCCTAACCCTAACCCTAACCCTAACCCTAACCCGTACCCTAACCCTAACCCGTACCCTAACCCTAACCCTAAACCTAACCCTAAACCTAACCCTAACCCTAACCCGTACGCTAACCCTAACCCTAACCCTAACCCTAACCCGTAACCTAACCCTACCCGTACCCTAACCCTAACCCTAACCCTAATCCTAAACCTAAACCCTAACCCTAACCCTAACCCATACCCTAACACTAACCCTAATCCGTACCCTAACCCTAACCCGTACCCTAAACCTAATCCTAACCCTAACCCTAACCCTAACCTGTACCCTCACCCTAACCCATACACTAACCATAACCCTAACCCTAACCTTTAACCCTAACCCTAACCCGTACCCTAACCCTAACCCTAACCCGTACCCTAATCTTAACCGGTACCCTAACCCTAACACGTACCCTAACCCGTACCGTAACACTTACCCTAACCCTAACCCTAACCCGTACCCTAACCCTAACCCTAACCCTAACCCGTACCCTACCACTAACCCTAACCCGTACCCTAACCCTTACCCTAAACCTAACCCTAACCCGTACGCTAACCCTAACACTAACCCTAACCCTAACCCTAACCCTAACCCTAACCCTAACCCTAACCCGTACCCTAACCCCAACCCTAAACCTAACCCTAACCCTTACCCGTACCCTAACCCTAACCCTAACCCTAACCCTAACCCTAACCCGTACCCTAAACCGTACCATAACCCTAACCCGTACACTAACACTAACCCTAACCCTAATCCTAACCCTAAACGGTATGCTAACCCTAACCCTAAACCTCACCCTAACCCTAACCCGTACCGTAACCCTAACCTGTACCCTTACACTATCCCTAACACTAACCCTAACCCTAACCCTAACCCTAACCCTAACCCGTACCCTAACCCTAACCCGTACCCTAACCCTAACCCTAACCGTATCCCCTAACCCTAACCCTAACCCGTACCCTAACCCTAAACCTAACGCTAACCCCTAACCCTAAACCTAACCCGTACCCTAACCCTAACCCTTACCCTAACCCGTACCCTAAACAGTACCCTAATCCTAACTCTAACCCTAACCCTAACCCGTACCCTTACCCTAACCCTAACCCTAATTCTAACCCGTACCCTAAACCTAACCCTAACCCGTACCCTAACCCTAACCCGTACCCTAAACCTAACCCTAACCCTAACCCGTACCCTAACCCTAACCCTAACCCTAACCCTAACCCTAACCCTAACCAGTACCCTAACCCTAACCATAACCCGTACCCTAACCCTAACCCGTACCCTAACCCTAACCCTAACCCTAACCCTGATTCGTACCCTAACCCGTACCCTAACCCTAACCCGTACCCTAACCCTAACCCTAACCCTAACCCAACCCTAACCCTAACCCGTACCCTAACCCTAAGCCTAACCCTAACCCGTACCCTAACCCTAAAACTAACAAGTACCCTAACACTAACCCTAACAAGGACCCTAAACCTAAACCGTACCCTAAACCTAACCCTAACACTAACACTAACCCGTACCCTAACCCTACCCCGTACCCTAACCATACTCCGTACCCTAACCCTAAACCTAACCCTAACCCGTACCCTAACCCTAACCCTAATCCTTTCCTAAACCTAACCCTAACCCGTACCCTAACCCGTACCCTAACCCTAACCCGTACCATAACCCTAACCCTTACACTAACCCGTACCCTAACCCTAACCCGTACCCTAAACCTTAACCCCTAACCCTATCCTAACCCTAACCCGTATCCTAAACCTAACCCTAATCCTAACCCTAACCCTAACCCGTACCCTAAACCTAACCCTAACCCGTACCCTAACCCTAACCCTAACCCTAAACCTTTCCTAACCCTAACCCTAACCATAACCCTAACCCTAACCCTAACCCGTACCCTAAACCTAACCCGTACCCTAACCCTAACCCTAAACCTAACCCGTACGCTAACCCTAACCCTAACCCATACCCTAAACCTAACCCTAACCCTAACCCTAACCTAATCCGTACCCTAGCCTAACCCTAACCCGTGCCCTAACCCTAACCCTCACCCTAACCCTAAACTTAACCCGTACCCTAACCCTAACCCTAACCCGTACCCTAACCCGTACCCTAACCCTAACCCTAAACCTGACCCTAACCCGTACCCTAACCCTAACCCTAACCAGTACCCTAACCCTAACCCTAACCAGTACCCTAACCCTAAACCATACCCTAAAGCTTACCCTCACACTAACCCGTACCCTAACCCGTACCCTAACGCTAAACCGTACCCTAACCCTAACCCTAACCCTAACCCGTACCCTAACCCTAACCCTAACCTTAACACTAACCCGTACCCTAACCCTAACCCGTACCATAACCCTAACCCTAACCCTAACCCTAACCCTAATCCGTACCCTAAACCTACCCCTAACACGTACCCTAACCCTAACCCTAACCCTAAACTTAACCCGTACCCTAACACTACCCCTAACCCTAACCCTAACCCGTACCCTAACCCTAAACCTAAAACTAACCCTAACCCGTACCCTAACCCTAACCCTAACCCAAACCCTAACCCTAACCCGTACCCTAACCATAACCCTAACCCTAACCCTACCCTAACCCGTACCCTAACCCTAACCCTAACCCTAACCCTAACCCATACACTAAACCGTACCCTAACCCTAACCGTAACCCTAACCCCTAACCCTAACCCTAACCCTAACTCATACCCTAACCCGTACCCTAAACCTAACACTAACCCTAACCCTAACCCTAACCCGTACCCTAACCCTAACCTTAACCCGTACCCTAACCCTAACTCTAATCCTAACCCTAACCCTTTCCTAACCCTAACCCTAACCCTAACGCTAACCCTAACCCGAACCCTAACCCTAACCCGTACCCTAACACTAACCCTAACCCTAATCCTAAACCTAACCCGTATGCTAACCCTAACCCTAACACTCACCCTAACCCTAACCCGTATCCTAACCCTAACCCGTACCCTAACCCTATCCCGTACCCTAACACTAACCCTAACCCTAATCCTAACCCTAACCCGTATGCTAACCCTAAACCTAACACTCACCCTAACCCTAACCCGTATCCTAAACCTAACCCGTACCCTAACCCTAACCCTAACACTAACCCTAACCCTAACCCTAACCCTAACCCCTAACCCTAACCCTAAACCGTACCCTAACCATAACCCTAAACCGTACACTAAACCTAACCCTAACCCGTACCCTAACCCTAACCCTAACCCTAACGCTAACCCTTTACTAACCCTAACCCTAACCCTAACCCTAACCCTAACCCGTACCCTAAACCTAACCCGTACCCTAACCCTAACCCTAACCCTAACCCTAACCAGTACGCTAACGCTAACCCTAACACTAACCCTAACCCTAACCCTAACCCGTACCATAACCCTAACCCTAACCCTAACCCTAACCCTAATTTGTACCCTAACCCTACCCCTAACCCGTACCCTAACCCTAACCCTAACCCTAACCCTAAACTTAACCCGTACCCTAACACTAACCCTAAACCTAACCCTAACCCGTACCCTAACCCTAACCCTAAACCTAACCCTAACCCGTACCCTAACCCTAACCCTAACCCAAACCCTAACCCTAACCCGTACCCTAACCCTAACCCTAACCCTAACCCTAACCCTAACCCTAACCCCTAACCCTAACCCTAACCCTAACCCGTACCCTAACCCGTACCCTAACCCTAACCCTAATCCTAACCCTAACCCTAACCCGTACCCTAACCCTAAACTTAACCCGTACCCTAACCCTAACGCTAATCCTAACCTTAACACTTTCCTAACCCTAACCCTAACCCTAACGCTAACCCTAACCCTAACCCGTACCCTAAACCTTACCCATACCCTAACACTAACCCTAACCCTAATCCTAACCCTAACCCGTATGCTAACCCTAACCCTAACACTCACCCTAACCCTAACCCGTATCCTAAACCTAACCCGTACCCTAAACCTAACCCTAACACTAACCCTAACCCTAACCCTAACCCCTAACCCTAACCCTAACCCGTTACCTAACCATAACCCTAACCCGTACCCTAACCCTAACCCGTACCCTAAACCTAACCCTAACCCTAACACTAACCCGTACCCTAACCCACCCCGTAACCTAACCCTAAACCTAACTCTATCGCCTAACCCTAACCCTAACCCGTACCCTAACCCTAACCCTAACGCTAACCCTTAACCCTAAACCTAACCCGTACCCTAACCCTAACCCTAAACCTAACCCTAACCCTAACCCGTACCCTAAACCGTACCCTAACCCTAACACTAACCCTAACCCGTACCCTAACCCTAACCCTAACCCTAACCCGTACCCTAACCCTAACCCTAACCCTTTCCTAAACCTAACCCTAACCCTAACCCTAACCCAAACTTACCCTAACCGTAACCCGTACCCTAACCCGTACCCTAAACCTAACGCTAACCCTAACACGTACCCTAACCCTAACCCTAACCCTAACACTAACCCGTACCCTAACCCTAACCCATACCCTAACACATACCCTAACCTTAACCCTAACCCTAACCCTAACCCCTAAACCCTAACACTAACCCTAACCCTAACCCGTAGCCTAACCCTAACCCTAACCCTAACCCTAACCCTAACCCGTACCCTAAACCTAACTATAAACCGTACCCTAACCCTAACACTAACCCTAACCCTAACCCTTTGCTAACCCTAACCCTAACCCTCACCCTCACCCTAACGCTAACCCGTACCCTAAACCTAACCCTAACCCTAACCCTAACCCGTACCCTAACCCTAATCCTAACCCGTACCCTAACCCTAACCCTAACCCGTACCCTAACCCTAACCCTAACCCTAACTCTAACCCGTACCCTAAACCTAACCCTAACCCTAACCCGTACGCTAACGCTAACACTAACCCTAACCCTAACCCTAACCCTAACCCTAACGCGTACCCTAAACCTAACCCTAACCCTAACCCTAACCCGTACCCTAAACCTAACCCTAACCCTACCCTAACCCTAACCCGAACCCTAACTCGTACCCTAACCCTAACCCGTACCCAAACCCGTACCCTAACCCGTACCCTAACCCTAACCCTAACTCTAACTCTAACCCTAACCCGTACCCTAACCCTACCCTTAAACCGTACCCTAACCCTAACCCTAACCCTAACCCTTTCCTAACCCTAACCCTAACCCTAAACCTAACCCTAACCCGTACCCTAACCCTAACCCGTACCCTAACCCTAACCCTAACCTAACACTAAACCTAACCCTAACCCTAAACCGTACGCTAAACCTAACCCTAACCCTAACCCTAAACCTAACCCGTAACCTAACCCTACCCGTACCCTAAGCCTAACCCTAACCCTAATCCTAAACCTAACCCCTAACCCTAACACTAACCCATACCCTAACACTAACCCTAATCCGTACCCTAACCCTAACCCGTACCCTAAACCTAATCCTAACCCTAACCCTAACCCTAACCTGTACCCTAACCCTAACCCGTACACTAACCATAACCCTAACCCTAAACTTTAACCCTAAACATAACCCGTACCCTAACCCTAACCCTAACCCGTACCCTCACCCTAACCGGTACCCTAAACCTAACACGTACCCTAACCCGTACCATAACACTAACCCTAACCCTAACCCTAACGCTAACCCGTACCCTAACCCTAACCCTAACCCTAACCCTAACCCTAACCCGTACCCTAACACTAACCCTAACCCGTACCCTAACCCTTACCCTAAACCTAACCCTAACCCGTACGCTAACCCTAACACTAACCCTAACCCTAACCCTAACCCTAACCCGTACCCTAACCCTAACCCTAACCCTAACCCTAACCCGTACCCTAAACCTAATCCTAACCCGTACCCTAACCCTAACCCATACCCTAAACCTAACCCTAACCCTAACCCTAAACCGTACCCTAAACCTAACCCTAACCGTAACACTAACCCTAACCCGTACCCTAACCCTAACCCTAACCCTAACCCTAACCCTAACCCTAACCCGTACCCTAACCCTAACCCTAACCCTAACCCTAACCCTAACCCGTACCCTAACCCTAACCCTAACCCTAATCCTAACCCTAACCCCTAACCCTAACCCTAACTCGTACCCTAACCCTAACCCTAACCCGTACCTTAACCCTAACCCTAACACTAACCCTAACCCTAACCCGTACCCTAACCCTAACCTTAACCCGTACCATAACCCTAACCCTAACCCTAACCCTAACCCGTACCATAACCCTAACCCGTACTCTAACACTAACCCTAACCCTAATCCTAACCCTAACCCGTATGCTAACCCTAACCCTAAACCTCACCCTAACACTAACCCGTACCCTAACCCTAACCTGTACCCTAACCCTATCCCTAACACTAACCCTAACCCTAACCCTAACCCCTAAACCTAACGCTAACCCGTACCCTAACCATAACACTAACCCGTACCCTACCCTAACCCGTACCCTAAACCTAACCCTAACCCTAACACTAACCCGTACCCTAACCCTAACCCGTACCCTAACCCTAACCCTAACCCTATCCACTAACCCTAACCCTAACCCGTACCCTAACACTAACCCTAAAGCTAACCCCTAACCCTAAACCTAACTCGTACCCTAACCCTAACCCTAACCCTAACCCGTACCCTTACCCTAACCCTAACCCTAACTCTAACCCGTACCCTAAACCTAACCCTAACCCGTACCCTAACCCTAACCCGTACCCTAAACCTAACCCTAACCCTAACCCGAACCCTAACCCTAACCCTAACGCTAACCCTAACCCTAACCAGTACCCTAAACCTAACCATAACCCGTACCCTAACCCTAACCCGTACCCTAACCGTAACCCTAACCCTAACCCTAATTCGTACCCTAACCCGTACCCTAACCCTAACCCGTACCCTAACCCTAACCCTAACCCTAACCCAACACTAACCCTAACCCGTACCCTAACCCTAAGCCTAACCCTAAACCGTACCCTAACCCTAACCTTAACCAGTACCCTAACCCTAACCCTAACCAGGACCCTAACCCTAAACCGTACCCTAAACCTAACCCTAACCCTAACCCGTACCCTAACCCGTACCCTAACCCTACCCCGTACCCTAACCATACTCCGTACCCTAACCCTAACCCTAACCCTAACCCTAACCCTAACCCGTACCATAACACTAACCCTAACCCTAACCCGTACCCGTACCCTAACCCTAACCCTAACCCTAACCCTAACCCTCACCCTAACCCGTACCCTGAACCGTACCCTAACCCTAACCCGTACCCTAACCCTAAACCTTACCCGTACCCTAACCCTAACACTAACCCTAACACTAACCCGTACCCTAACCCTAACCTGTACCCTAACCCGTACCCTAACCATCACCCTAACCCTAACCCTAACCCTAACCCCTAACCCCTAACCTTATCCTAACCCTAACCCGTATCCTAAACCTAACCCTAACCCTAACCCTAACCCTAACCCTAACCCGTACCCTAAACCTAACCCTAACCCGTACCCTAACCCTAACCCTAACCCTAACCCTTTCCTTACCCTAACCCTAACCCTAAACCTAACCCTAACCCTAACCCGTACCATAAACCTAACTCATACCCTAACCCTAACCCTAACCCTAACCCGTACGCTAACCCTAACCCTAACACTAACCCTAACCCTAACCCTAACCCGTACCCTAACCCTAACCCTAACCCTAACCCGTACGCTAACCCTAACCCTAACACTAACCAAACCCTAACCCTAAATCGTACCATAACCCTAAACCTAACCCTAACCCTAACCCTAATCCGTACCCTAACCCTACCCCTAACCCGTACCCTAACCCTAACCCTAACCCTAAACTTAACCCGTACCCTAACACTAACCCTAACCCTAACCCTAACCCGTACCCTAACCCTAAACCTAAACCTAACCTTAACCCGTACTCTAACCCTAACCCTAACCCAAACCCTAACACTAACCCGTACCCTAACCCTAACCCTAACCCTAACCCTAATCCTAACCCGTACCCTAAACCGTACCCTAACTCTAACCCTAACCCTAACCCCTAACCCTAACCCTAATCCTAACCCTAACCCTTTCCTAACCCTAACGCTAAACCTAACCCTATCCCTAACCCTAACCCGTAGCCTAACCCTACCCTAACCCGTACCCTAACCCTAACCCGTACCCTAACCCTAACCTTAACCCGTACCCTAACCCTAACCCTAATCCTAACCCTAACCCTAACCCGTACCCTAAACCTAACCTTAACCCGTACCCTAACCCTAACCCTAATCCTAACCCTAACCCTTTCCTAACCCTAAACCTAACCCTAACGCTAACCCTAACCCTAACCCGTACCCTAACCCTAACCCGTACCCTAACACTAACCCTAAACCTAATCCTAACCCTAACCCGTATCCTAACCCTAACCCATACCCTAACCCTAACCCTAACACTAACCCTAACCCTAAACCTAACCCCTAACCCTAACCCTAACCCGTTACCTAACCATAACCCTAACCCGTACCCTAACCCTAACCCGTACCCTAAACCTAACCCTAACCCTAACACTAACCCGTACCCTAACACACCCCGTAACCTAACCCTAAACCTAACCCTATCCCCTAACCCTAACCCTAACCCGTACCTAACCCTAACCCTAACGCTAACCCCTAACCCTAACCCTAACCCGTACCCTAACCCTAACGCTAAACCTAACCCTAACCCTAACCCGTACCCTAAACCGTACCCTAACCCTAACCCTAACCCTAACCCTAACCCTAACCCGTACCCTAACCCTAACCCTAACACTAACCCGTACCCTAACCCTAACCCTAACCCTTTCCTAAACCTAACCCTAACCCTAACCCTAACCCAAAATTACCCTAACCGTAACCCGTACCCTAACCCGTACCCTAACCCTAACGCTAACCCTAACCCGTACCCTAACCCTAACCCTAACCCTAACACTAACCCGTACCCTAACCCTAACCCGTACCCTAACACGTACCCTAACCCTAACCCGTACCCTAACCCTCACCCCTTAACCCTAACACTAACCCTAACCCTAACCCGTAGCCTAACCCTAACCCTAACCCTAACCCGTACCCTAACCCGTACCCTAAACTTAACTATAAACCGTACCCTGACCCTAACACTAACCCTAACCCTAACCCTTTGCTAACCCTAACCCTAACCCTCACCCTCACCATAACGCTAACCCGTACCCTAAACCTAACCCTAACCCTAACCCTAACCCTAACACTAACCCGTACCATAACCCTAATCCTAACCCGTATCCTAACCCTAACCCTAACCCGTACCCTAACCCTAACCCTAACCCTAACTCTTACCCATACCCTAACCCTAACCCTAACCCTAACCCTAACCCTTTCCTAACCCTAACCCTAAACCTAAACCTAACCCTAACCCGTACACTAACCCTAACCCGTACCCTAACCCTAACCCTAACCCTAACCCGTACACTAACGCTAACACTAACCCTAACCCTAACCCTAACCCTAACCCTAACGCGTACCCTAAACCTAACCCTAACCCTAACCCTAACCCTAACCCGTACCCTAACCCTAACCCTAAGCCTAACCCGTACCCTAACCCGTACCCTAACCCTAACCCGTACCCTAACCCTAACCCTAACCCGTACCTAACCCTAACCCTAACCCTAACCCTAACCCGTACCCTAAACCTAACCCTAACCCTAACCCTAAACCTAACCCGAACTCTAACCCGTACCCTAACCCTAACCCGTACCCTAACCCTACCCTTAACCCGTACCCTAACCCTAACCCTACCCTAACCCTTTCCTAATCCTAACCCTAACCCTAACCCTAACCCTAACCCGTACCCTAACCCTAACCCGTACCCTAACCCTAACCCTAAACCTAACCCTAAACCTAACCCTAACCCTAACCCGTACGCTAACCCTAACCCTAACCCTAACCCTAACCCTAACCCGTACCATAACCCTAATCCTAACCTGTACCCTAACCCTAACCCTAACCCGTACCCTAACCCTAACCCTAACCCTAACTCTTACCCATACCCTAACCCTAACCCTAACCCTAACCCTAACCCTAACCCTTTCCTAACCCTAACCCTAAACCTAAACCTAACCCTAGCCCGTACACTAACCCTAACCCGTACCCTAACCCTAACCCTAACCCTAACCCAAACCCGTACACTAACGCTAACACTAACCCTAACCCTAAACCTAACCCTAACCCTAACGCGTACCCTAAACCTAACCCTAACCCTAACCCTAACCCTAACCCGTACCCTAACCCTAACCCTAACCCTAACCCGTACCCTAACCCGTACCCTAATCCTAACCCTAACCCTAACCCTAACCCTAACCCGTACCTAACCCTAACCCTAACCCTAACCCTAACCCGTACCCTAAACCTAACCCTAACCCTAACCCTAAACCTTACCCGAACTCTAACCCGTACCCTAACCCTAACCCGTACCCAAACCCGAACCCTAAACCGTACCCTAACCCTAACCCTAATTCTAACTCTAACCCTAACCCGTACCCTAACCCTACCCTTAACCCGTACCCTAACCCTAACCCTAATCCTAAACCTAACCCCTAACCCTAACCCTAACCCATACCCTAACACTAACCCTAATCCGTACCCTAAACCTAACCCGTACCCTAAACCTAATCCTAACCCTAACCCTAACCCTAACCTGTACCCTCACCCTAACCCGTACACTAACCATAACCCTAACCCTAACCTTTAACCCTAACCCTAACCCGTACCCTAACCCTAACCCTAACCCGTACCCTAATCCTAACCGGTACCCTAACCCTAACACGTACCCTAACCCGTACCGTAACACTAACCCTAACCCTAACCCTAACCCGTACGCTAACCCTAACCCTAACCCTTACCCTAACCCGTACCCTAACACTAACCCTAACCCGGACCCTAACCCTTACCCTAAACCTAACCCTAACCCGTACGCTAACCCTAACACTAACCCTAACCCTAACCCTAACCCTAACCCTAACCCGTACCCTAACCCTAACCCTAAACCTAACCCTAACCCTAACCCGTACCCTAACCCTAACCCTAACCCTAACCCTAACCCTAACCCTAACCCTAAACCTAACCCTAACCCGTACCCTAACCCTAACCCTAACCCTAACCCGTCCCCTAACCCTAACCTTAACCCGTACCCTAAACCTATCCCTAATCCTAACCCTAAGCCTTTCCTAACCCTAACCCTAACCGTAACCCTAACCCTAACCCTAACCCGTACCATAACCCTAACCCGTACCCTAACCCTAACCCTAATCCTAACCCTAACCCTAACCCGTACCCTAAACCGTACCCTAACCCTAACCCTAACCCTAACCCTAACCCGTACCCTAACCCTAACCCTAACACTAACCCGTACCCTAACCCTAACCCTAACCCTTTCCTAAACCTAACCCTAACCCTAACCCTAACCCAAATTTACCCTAACCGTAACCCGTACCCTAACCCGTACCCTAACCCTAACGCTAACCCTAACCCGTACCCTAACCCTAACCCTAACCCTAACACTAACCTGTACCCTAACCCTAACCCGTACCCTAACACGTACCCTAACCCTAACCCTAACCCTAACCCTAAACCCTTAACCCTAACACTAACCCTAACCCTAACCCGTGGCCTAACCCTAACCCTAACCCTAACCCTAACCCTAACCCGTACCCTAACCCTAACTATAAACCGTACCCTAACCCTAACACTAACCCTAACCCTAACCCTTTGCTAACCCTAACCCTAACCCTCACCCTCACCATAACGCTAACCCGTACCCTAAACCTAACCCTAACCCTAACCCTAACCCTAACCCGTACCATAACCCTAATCCTAACCCGTACCCTAACCCTAACCCTAACCCGTACCCTAACCCTAACCCTAACCCTAACTCTTACCCATACCCTAACCCTAACCCTAACCCTAACCCTAACCCTTTCCTAACCCTAACCCTAAACCTAAACCTAACCCTAACCCGTACACTAACCCTAACCCGTACCCTAACCCTAACCCTAACCCTAACCCTAACCCATACACTAACGCTAACACTAACCCTAACCCTAACCCTAACCCTAACCCTAACGCGTACCCTAAACCTAACCCTAACCCTAACCCTAACCCTAACCCGTACCCTAACCCTAACCCTAACCCTAACCCGTACCCTAACCCGTACCCTAACCCTAACCCTAACCCTAACCCTAACCCTAACCCGTACCTAACCCTAACCCTAAACCTAACCCTAACCCGTACCCTAAACCTAACCCTAACCCTAACCCTAAACCTAACCCGAACTCTAACCCGTACCCTAACCCTAACGCGTACCCAAACCCGAACCCTAAACCGTACCCTAACCCTAACCCTAATTCTAACTCTAACCCTAACCCGTACCCTAACCCTACCCTTAACCCGTACCCTAACCCTAACCCTACCCTAACCCTTTCCTAATCCTAACCCTAACCCTAACCCTAACCCTAACCCGTACCCTAACCCTAACCCGTACCCTAACCCTAACCCTAAACCTAACCCTAAACCTAACCCTAACCCTAACCCGTACGCTAACCCTAACCCTAACCCTAACCCTAACCCGTAACCTAACCCTACCCGTACCCTAACCCTAACCCTAACCCTAATCCGTACCCTAACCCTAACCCGTACCCTAAACCTAATCCTAACCCTAACACTAACCCTAACCTGTACCCTCACCCTAACCCATACACTAACCCTAACCCTAACCCTAACCCTAACCCTAACCCTAACCCTAACACTAACCCTAACCCTAACCCTAACCCTAACCCTAACCCTAACCCGTACCCTAACCCCAACCCTAAACCTAACCCTAACCCTTACCCGTACCCTAACCCTAACCCTAACCCTAACCCTAACCCGTACCCTAAACCGTACCATAACCCTAACCCGTACACTAACACTAACCCTAACCCTAATCCTAACCCTAAACGGTATGCTAACCCTAACCCTAAACCTCACCCTAACCCTAACCCGTACCGTAACCCTAACCTGTACCCTTACCCTATCCCTAACACTAACCCTAACCCTAACCCTAACCCTAACCCGTACCCTAACCCTAACCCGTACCCTAACCCTAACCCTAACCGTATCCCCTAACCCTAACCCTAACCCGTACCCTAACCCTAAAACTAACGCTAACCCCTAACCCTAAACCTAACCCGTACCCTAACCCTAACCCTTACCCTAACCCGTACCCTAAACAGTACCCTAATCCTAACTCTAACCCTAACCCTAACCCGTACCCTTACCCTAACCCTAACCCTAATTCTAACCCGTACCCTAAACCTAACCCTAACCCGTACCCTAACCCTAACCCGTACCCTAAACCTAACCCTAACCCTAACCCGTACCCTAACCCTAACCCTAACCCTAACCCTAACCCTAACCAGTACCCTAAACCTAACCATAACCCGTACCCTAACCCTAACCCGTACCCTAACCCTAACCCTAACCCTAACCCTGATTCGTACCCTAACCCGTACCCTAACCCTAATCCGTACCCTAACCCTAACCCTAACCCTAACCCAACCCTAACCCTAACCCGTACCCTAACCCTAAGCCTAACCCTAACCCGTACCCTAACCCTAAAACTAACAAGTACCCTAACACTAACCCTAACAAGGACCCTAAACCTAAACCGTACCCTAAACCTAACCCTAACACTAACACTAACCCGTACCCTAACCCTACCCCGTACCCTAACCATACTCCGTACCCTAACACTAAACCTAACCCTAACCCGTACCCTAACCCTAACCCTAATCCTTTCCTAAACCTAACCCTAACCCGTACCCTAACCCGTACCCTAACCCTAACCCGTACCATAACCCTAACCCTTACACTAACCCGTACCCTAACCCTAACCCGTACCCTAAACCTTAACCCCTAACCCTATCCTAACCCTAACCCGTATCCTAAACCTAACCCTAATCCTAACCCTAACCCTAACCCGTACCCTAAACCTAACCCTAACCCGTACCCTAACCCTAACCCTAACCCTAAACCTTTCCTAACCCTAACCCTAACCATAACCCTAACCCTAACCCTAACCCGTACCCTAAACCTAACCCGTACCCTAACCCTAACTCTAAACCTAACCCGTACGCTAACCCTAACCCTAACACTAACCCTAACCCTAACCCTAACCCATACCCTAAACCTAACCCTAACCCTAACCCTAACCCTAATCCGTACCCTAGCCTAACCCTAACCCGTGCCCTAACCCTAACCCTAACCCTAACCCTAAACTTAACCCGTACCCTAACCCTAACCCTAACCCTAACCCTAACCCGTACCCTAACCCTAACCCTAAACCTGACCCTAACCCGTACCCTAACCCTAACCCTAACCAGTACCCTAACCCTAACCCTAACCAGTACCCTAACCCTAAACCATACCCTAAAGCTTACCCTCACACTAACCCGTACCCTAACCCGTACCCTAACGCTAAACCGTACCCTAACCCTAACCCTAACCCTAACCCGTACCCTAACCCTAACCCTAACCTTAACACTAACCCGTACCCTAACCCTAACCCGTACCATAACCCTAACCCTAACCCTAACCCTAACCCTAATCCGTACCCTAAACCTACCCCTAACCCGTACCCTAACCCTAACCCTAACCCTAAACTTAACCCGTACCCTAACACTACCCCTAACCCTAACCCTAACCCGTACCCTAACCCTAAACCTAAACCTAACCCTAACCCGTACCCTAACCCTAACCCTAACCCAAACCCTAACCCTAACCCGTACCCTAACCATAACCCTAACCCTAACCCTACCCTAACCCGTACCCTAACCCTAACCCTAACCCTAACCCTAACCCATACACTAAACCGTACCCTAACCCTAACCCCTAACCCTAACCCTAACCTAACTCATACCCTAACCCGTACCCTAAACCTAACCCTAACCCGTACCCTAACCCTAACCCTAACCCTAACCCGTAACCTTAACCCGTACCCTAACCCTAACTCTAATCCTAACCCTAACCCTTTCCTAACCCTAACCCTAACCCTAACGCTAACCCTAACCCCCCCGCCCCCCCCCCCCCTAACCCTAACCCCGTACCCTAACACTAACCCTAACCTAATCCTAAACACTAACCCGTATGCTAACCCTAACCCCTAACACTCACCCCTAACCCTAACCCGTGTCCTAACCCTAACCCGTACCCTAACCCTAACCCGTACCCTAACACTAACCCTAACCCTAATCCTAACCCTAACCCGTATGCTAACCCTAACCCTAACACTCACCCTAACCCTAACCGTATCCTAAACCTAACCCGTACCCTAACCCTAACCCTAACACTAACCCTAACCCTAACCCTAACCCTAACCCCTAACCCTAACCCTAACCCGTACCCTAACCATAACCCTAAACCGTACACTAAACCTAACCCTAACCCGTACCCTAACCCTAACCCTAACCCTAACGCTAACCCTTTACTAACCCTAACCCTAACCCTAACCCTAACCCTAACCCGTACCCTAACCTAACCCGTACCCTAACCCTAACCCTAACCCTAACCCTAACCAGTACGCTAACGGCTAACCCTAACACTAACCCTAACCCTAACCCTAACCCGTACCATAACCCTAACCCTAACCCTAACCCTAAACCCTAATCTGTACCCTAACCCTACCCCTAACCCGTACCCTAACCCTAACCCTAACCCTAACCCTAAACTTAACCCGTACCCTAACACTAACCCTAAACCTAACCTAACCCGTACCCTAACCCTAACCCTAAACCTAACCCTAACCCGTACCCTAACCTAACCCTAACCAAACCCTAACCCTAACCCGTACCCTAACCCTAACCCTAACCCTAACCCTAACCCTAACCCCTAACCCTACCCTAACCCTAACCCGTACCCTAACCCGTACCCTAACCCTAACCCTAATCCTAACCCTAACCCTAACCCGTACCCTAACCCTAAACTTAACCCGTACCCTAACCCTAACGCTAATCTAACCTTAACACTTTCCTAAACCTAACCCTAACCCTAACCCTAACGCTAACCCTAACCCTAACCCGTACCCTAACCCTTACCCATACCCTAACACTAACCCTAACCCTAATCCTAACCCTAACCCGTATGCTAACCCTAACCCTAACACTCACCCTAAACCTAACCCGTATCCTAAACCTAACCCGTACCCTAACCTAACCCTAACACTAACCCTAACCCTAACCCTAACCCCTAACCCTAACCCTAACCCGTTACCTAACCATAACCCTAACCCGTACCCTAACCCTAACCCGTACCCTAAACCTAACCCTAACCCTAACACTAACCCGTACCCTAACCCACCCCGTAACCTAACCCTAAACCTAACTCTATCGCCTAACCCTAACCCTAACCCGTACCCTAACCCTAACCCTAACGCTAACCCCTAACCCTAAACCTAACCCGTACCCTAACCCTAACCCTAAACCTAACCCTAACCCTAACCCGTACCCTAACCGTACCCTAACCAAACACTAACCCTAACCCGTACCCTAACCCTAACCCTAAACCCTAACCCGTACCCTAACCCTAACCCTAACCCTTTCCTAAACCTAACCCTAACCCTAACCCTAACCCAAACTTACCCTAACCGTAACCCGTACCCTAACCCGTACCCTAAACCTAACGCTAACCCTAACACGTACCCTAACCCTAACCCTAACCCTAACACTAACCCGTTACCCTAACCCTAACCCATACCCTAACACATACCCTAACCTTAACCCTAACCCTAACCCTAACCCCTAAACCCTAACACTAACCCTAACCCTAACCCGTAGCCTAACCCTAACCCTAACCCTAACCCTAACCCTAACCCTAACCCGTACCCTAAACCTAACTATAAACCGTACCCTAACCCTAACACTAACCCTAACCCTAACCCTTTTGCTAACCCTAACCCTAACCCTCACCCTCACCCTAACGCTAACCCGTACCCTAAACCTAACCCTAACCCTAACCCTAACCCCTAACCCGTACCCTAACCCTAATCCTAACCCGTACCCTAACCCTAACCTAACCCGTACCCTAACCCTAACCCTAACCCGTACCCTAACCCTAACCCTAACCCTAACTCTAACCCGTACCCTAAACCTAAACCTAACCCTAACCCGTACGCTAACGCTCACACTAACCCTAACCCTAACCCTAACCCTAACGCGTACCCTAAACCTAACCCTAACCCTAACCCCTAACCCTAACCCGTACCCTAAACCTAACCCTAACCCTACCCTAACCCTAACCCGAACCCTAACTCGTACCCTAACCCTAACCCGTACCCAAACCCGTACCCTAACCCGTACCCTAACCCTAACCCTAACTCTAACTCTAACCCTAACCCGTACCCGTACCCTACCCTTAAACCGTACCCTAACCCTAACCCTAACCCTAACCCTTTCCTAACCCTAACCCTAACCCTAACCCTAACCCTAACCCGTACCCTAACCCTAACCCGTACCCTAACCCTAACCCTAACCTAACACTAAACCTAACCCTAACCCTAAACCGTACGCTAAACCTAACCCTAACCCTAACCCTAAACCTAACCCGTAACCTAACCCTACCCGTACCCTAAGCCTAACCCTAACCCTAATCCTAAACCTAACCCCTAACCCTAACACTAACCCATACCCTAACACTAATCCTAATCCGTACCCTAACCAAACCCGTACCCTAAACCTAATCCTAACCCTAACCCTAACCCTAACCTGTACCCTAACCCTAACCCGTACACTAACCATAACCCTAACCCTAAACTTTAACCCCTAAACATAACCCGTACCCTAACCCTAACCCTAACCCGTACCCTCACCCTAACCGGTACCCTAAACCTAACACGTACCCTAACCCGTACCATAACACTAACCCTAACCCTAACCCTAACGCTAACCCGTACCCTAACCCTAACCCTAACCCTAACCCTAACCCTAACCCGTACCCTAACACTAACCCTAACCCGTACCCTAAACCTTACCCTAAACCTAACCCTAACCCGTACGCTAACCCTAACACTAACCCTAACCCTAACCCTAACCCTAACCCGTACCCTAACCCTAACCCTAACCCTAACCCTAACCCGTACCCTAAACCTAATCCTAACCCGTACCCTAACCCTAACCCATACCCTAAACCTAACCCTAACCCTAACCCTAAACCGTACCCTAAACCTAACCCTAACCGTAACCCTAACCCTAACCCGTACCCTAACCCTAACCCTAACCCTAACCCTAACCCTAACCCGTACCCTAACCCTAACCCTAACCCTAACCCTAACCCTAACCCTAACCCGTACCCTAACCCTAACCCTAACCCTAATCCTAACCCTAACCCCTAACCCTAACCCTAACCCGTACCCTAACCCTAACCCTAACCCGTACCTTAACCCTAACCCTAACACTAACCCTAACCCTAACCCGTACCCTAACCCTAACCTTAACCCGTACCATAACCCTAACCCTAACCCTAACCCTAACCCGTACCATAACCCTAACCCGTACTCTAACACTAACCCTAACCCTAATCCTAACCCTAACCCGTATGCTAACCCTAACCCTAAACCTCACCCTAACCCTAACCCGTACCCTAACCCTAACCTGTACCCTAACCCTATCCCTAACACTAACCCTAACCCTAACCCCTAAACCTAACGCTAACCCGTACCCTAACCATAACACTAACCCGTACCCTAACCCTAACCCGTACCCTAAACCTAACCCTAACCCTAACACTAACCCGTACCCTAACCCTAACCCGTACCCTAACCCTAACCCTAACCCTATCCACTAACCCTAACCCTAACCCGTACCCTAACACTAACCCTAAAGCTAACCCCTAACCCTAAACCTAACTCGTACCCTAACCCTAACCCTAACCCTAACCTGTACCCTAAACCGTACCCTAACCCTAACCCTAACCCTAACCCGTACCCTTACCCTAACCCTAACCCTAACTCTAACCCGTACCCTAAACCTAACCCTAACCCGTACCCTAACCCTAACCCGTACCCTAAACCTAACCCTAACCCTAACCCGAACCCTAACCCTAACCCTAACGCTAACCCTAACCCTAACCAGTACCCTAAACCTAACCATAACCCGTACCCTAACCCTAACCCGTACCCTAACCGTAACCCTAACCCTAACCCTAATTCGTACCCTAACCCGTACCCTAACCCTAACCCGTACCCTAACCCTAACCCTAACCCTAACCCAACACTAACCCTAACCCGTACCCTAACCCTAAGCCTAACCCTAAACCGTACCCTAACCCTAACCTTAACCAGTACCCTAACCCTAACCCTAACCAGGACCCTAACCCTAAACCGTACCCTAAACCTAACCCTAACCCTAACCCGTACCCTAACCCGTACCCTAACCCTACCCCGTACCCTAACCATACTCCGTACCCTAACCCTAACCCTAACCCTAACCCTAACCCGTACCATAACACTAACCCTAACCCTAACCCGTACCCGTACCCTAACCCTAACCCTAACCCTAACCCTAACCCTCACCCTAACCCGTACCCTGAACCGTACCCTAACCCTAACCCGTACCCTAACCCTAAACCTTACCCGTACCCTAACCCTAACACTAACCCTAACACTAACCCGTACCCTAACCCTAACCTGTACCCTAACCCGTACCCTAACCATCACCCTAACCCTAACCCTAACCCTAACCCCTAACCCCTAACCTTATCCTAACCCTAACCCGTATCCTAAACCTAACCCTAACCCTAACCCTAACCCTAACCCTAACCCGTACCCTAAACCTAACCCTAACCCGTACCCTAACCCTAACCCTAACCCTAACCCTTTCCTTACCCTAACCCTAACCCTAAACCTAACCCTAACCCTAACCCGTACCATAAACCTAACTCATACCCTAACCCTAACCCTAACCCTAACCCGTACGCTAACCCTAACCCTAACACTAACCCTAACCCTAACCCTAACCCGTACCCTAACCCTAACCCTAACCCTAACCCGTACGCTAACCCTAACCCTAACACTAACCAAACCCTAACCCTAAATCGTACCATAACCCTAAACCTAACCCTAACCCTAACCCTAATCCGTACCCTAACCCTACCCCTAACCCGTACCCTAACCCTAACCCTAACCCTAAACTTAACCCGTACCCTAACACTAACCCTAACCCTAACCCTAACCCGTACCCTAACCCTAAACCTAAACCTAACCTTAACCCGTACTCTAACCCTAACCCTAACCCAAACCCTAACACTAACCCGTACCCTAACCCTAAACCTAAACCTAACCCTAACCCTAATCCTAACCCGTACCCTAAACCGTACCCTAACCCTAACCCTAACCCTAACCCCTAACCCTAACCCTAATCCTAACCCTAACCCTTTCCTAACCCTAACGCTAAACCTAACCCTATCCCTAACCCTAACCCGTAGCCTAACCCTACCCTAACCCGTACCCTAACCCTAACCCGTACCCTAACCCTAACCTTAACCCGTACCCTAACCCTAACCCTAATCCTAACCCTAACCCTAACCCGTACCCTAAACCTAACCTTAACCCGTACCCTAACCCTAACCCTAATCCTAACCCTAACCCTTTCCTAACCCTAAACCTAACCCTAACGCTAACCCTAACCCTAACCCGTACCCTAACCCTAACCCGTACCCTAACACTAACCCTAAACCTAATCCTAACCCTAACCCGTATCCTAACCCTAACCCATACCCTAACCCTAACCCTAACACTAACCCTAACCCTAAACCTAACCCCTAACCCTAACCCTAACCCGTTACCTAACCATAACCCTAACCCGTACCCTAACCCTAACCCGTACCCTAAACCTAACCCTAACCCTAACACTAACCCGTACCCTAACACACCCCGTAACCTAACCCTAAACCTAACCCTATCCCCTAACCCTAACCCTAACCCGTACCTAACCCTAACCCTAACGCTAACCCCTAACCCTAACCCTAACCCGTACCCTAACCCTAACGCTAAACCTAACCCTAACCCTAACCCGTACCCTAAACCGTACCCTAACCCTAACCCTAACCCTAACCCTAACCCGTACCCTAACCCTAACCCTAACACTAACCCGTACCCTAACCCTAACCCTAACCCTTTCCTAAACCTAACCCTAACCCTAACCCTAACACAAAATTACCCTAACCGTAACCCGTACCCTAACCCGTACCCTAACCCTAACGCTAACCCTAACCCGTACCCTAACCCTAACCCTAACCCTAACACTAACCCGTACCCTAACCCTAACCCGTACCCTAACACGTACCCTAACCCTAACCCTAACCCTAACCCCTTAACCCTAACACTAACCCTAACCCTAACCCGTAGCCTAACCCTAACCCTAACCCTAACCCGTACCCTAACCCGTACCCTAAACTTAACTATAAACCGTACCCTGACCCTAACACTAACCCTAACCCTAACCCTTTGCTAACCCTAACCCTAACCCTCACCCTCACCATAACGCTAACCCGTACCCTAAACCTAACCCTAACCCTAACCCTAACCCTAACACTAACCCGTACCATAACCCTAATCCTAACCCGTACCCTAACCCTAACCCTAACCCGTACCCTAACCCTAACCCTAACCCTAACTCTTACCCATACCCTAACCCTAACCCTAACCCTAACCCTAACCCTTTCCTAACCCTAACCCTAAACCTAAACCTAACCCTAACCGGTACACTAACCCTAACCCGTACCCTAACCCTAACCCTAACCCTAACTCTTACCCATACCCTAACCCTAACCCTAACCCTAACCCTAACCCTTTCCTAACCCTAACCCTAAACCTAAACCTAACCCTAACCGGTACACTAACCCTAACCCGTACCCTAACCCTAACCCTAACCCTAACCCGTACACTAACGCTAACACTAACCCTAACCCTAAGCCTAACCCGTACCCTAACCCGTACCCTAACCCTAACCCGTACCCTAACCCTAACCCTAACCCGTACCTAACCCTAACCCTAACCCTAACCCTAACCCGTACCCTAAACCTAACCCTAACCCTAACCCTAAACCTAACCCGAACTCTAACCCGTACCCTAACCCTAACCCGTACCCTAACCCTACCCTTAACCCGTACCCTAACCCTAACCCTACCCTAACCCTTTCCTAATCCTAACCCTAACCCTAACCCTAACCCTAACCCGTACCCTAACCCTAACCCTAAACCTAACCCTAAACCTAACCCTAACCCTAACCCGTACGCTAACCCTAACCCTAACCCTAACCCTAACCCTAACCCTAACCCGTACCCTAATCCTAACCGGTACCCTAACCCTAACACGTACCCTAACCCGTACCGAAACACTAACCCTAACCCTAACACTAACCCGTACGCTAACCCTAACCCTAACCCTAACCCTAACCCGTACCCTAACACTAACCCTAACCCGGACCCTAACCCTTACCCTAAACCTAACCCTAACCCGTACGCTAACCCTAACACTAACCCTAACCCTAACCCTAACCCTAACCCTAACCCGTACCCTAACCCTAACCCTAAACCTAACCCTAACCCTAACCCGTACCCTAACCCTAACCCTAACCCTAACCCTAACCCTAACCCTAAACCTAACCCTAACCCGTACCCTAACCCTAACCCTAACCCTAACCCGTCCCCTAACCCTAACCTTAACCCGTACCCTAAACCTATCCCTAATCCTAACCCTAAGCCTTTCCTAACCCTAACCCTAACCGTAACCCTAACCCTAACCCTAACCCGTACCATAACCCTAACCCGTACACGAACACTAACCCTAACCCTAATCCTAACCCTAAACGGTATGCTAACCCTAACCCTAAACCTCACCCTAACCCTAACCCGTACCCTAACCCTAACCTGTACCCTAACCCTATCCCTAACACTAACACTAACCCTAACCCTAAACCTAACCCGTACCCTAACCCTAACCCGTACCCTAACCCTAACCCTAACCGTATCTCCTAACCCTAACACTAACCCGTACCCTAACCCTAAACCTAACGCTAACCCCTAACCCTAAACCTAACCCGTACCCTAACCCTAACCCTAACCCGTACCCTAAACCGTACCCTAATCCTAACCCTAACCCTAACCCTAACCCGTACCCGTACCCTAACCCTAAAACTAACTCTAACCCGTACCATAAACCTAACCCTAACCCGTACCCTAACCCTAACCCGTACCCTAAACCTAACCCTAACCCTAACCCGTACCCTAACCCTAACCCTAACCCTAACCTAACCAGTACCCTAACCCTAACCATAACCCGTACCCTAACCCTAACCCGTACCCTAACCCTAACCCTAACCCTAACCCTAATTCGTACCCTAACCCGTACCCTAACCCTAATCCGTACCCTAACCCTAACCCTAACCCTAACCCAACCCTAACCCTAACCCGTACCCTAACCCTAAGCCTAACCCTAACCCGTACCCTAACCCTAAAACTAACCAGTACCCTAACACTAACCCTAAACAGGACCCTAAACCTAAACCGTACCCTAAACCTAACCCTAACCCTAAACCTAACCCGTACCCTAACCCTACCCTGTACCCTAACCATACTCCGTACCCTAACCCTAAACCTAACCCTAACCCGTACCCTAACCCTAACCCTAATCCTTTCCTAAACCTAACCCTAACCCTAACCCGTACCCTAACCCGTACCCTTACCCTAACCCGTACCCTAACCCTAACCCTAACACTAACCCGTACCCTAACCCTAACCCGTACCCTAACCCCTAACCCCTAACCCTATCCTAACCCTAACCCGTATCCTAAACCTAACCCTAATCCTAACCCTAAACCTAACCCGTACCCTAAACCTAACCCTAACCCGTACCCTAACCCTAACCCTAACCCTAAACCTTTCCTAACCCTAACCCTAACCATAACCCTAAACCTAACCCTAACCCGTACCCTAAACCTAACCCGTACCCTAACCCTAACCCTAAACCTAACCCGTACGCTAACCCTAACCCTAACACTAACCCTAACCCTAACCCTAACCCATACCCTAAACCTAACCCTAACCCTAACCCTAACCCTAATCCGTACCCTAGCCTAACCCTAACCCGTGCCTTAACCCTAACACTAACCCTAACCCTAACCCTAACCCGTACCCTAACCCGTACCCTAACCCTAAACCGTACCCTAACCCTAATCCTAACCCTAACCCGTACCCTAACCCTAACCCTAACCCTAACACTAACCCGTACCCTAACCCTAACCCGTACCATAACCCTAACCCTAACCCTAACCCTAATCCGTACCCTAACCCTACCCCTAACCCGTACCCTAACCCTAACCCTAACCCTAAACTTAACCCGTACCCTAACACTACCCCTAACCCTAACCCTAACCCGTACCCTAACCCTAAACCTAAACCTAACCCTAACCCGTACCCTAACCCTAACCCTAACCCAAACCCTAACCCTAACCCGTACCCTAACCCTAACCCTAACCCTAACCCTGAACCTAACCCGTACTCTAAACCTAACCCTAACCCTAACCCTAACCCATACCTTAAACCGTACCCTAACCCTAACCGTAACCCTAACCCTTAACCCTAACCCTAACCCTAACCCGTACCCTAACCCGTACCCTAACCCTAACACTAACCCTAACCCTAACCCTAACCCGTACCCTAACCCTAACCTTAACCCGTACCCTAACCCTAACCCTAATCCTAACCCTAACCCTTTCCTAACCCTAACACTAACCCTAACGTTAACCCTAACCCGTACCCTAACCCTAACCCGTACCTTAACCCTATCCCTAACACTAACCCTAACCCTAACCCTAATCCTAACCCGTACCCTAACCCTAACCCGTACCCTAACCCTAACCCTAACCGTATCCCCTAACCCTAACCCTAACCCGTACCCTAACCCTAAACCTAACGCTAACCCCTAACCCTAAACCTAACCCGTACCCTAACCCTAACCCTAACCCTAAACCGTACCCTAAACCGTACCCTAATCCTAACCCTAACCCTAACCCTAACCCGTACCCTAACCCTAACCCTAACCGTATCCCCTAACCCTAAACCTAACCCGTACCCTAACCCTAAACCTTACGCTAACCCCTAACCCTAAACCTAACCCGTACCCTAACCCTAACCCTAACCCTAACCCGTACCCTAAACCGTACCCTAATCCTAACGCTAACCCTAACCCTAACCCGTACCCTTACCCTAACCCTAACCCTAACTCTAACCCGTACCCTAAACCTAACCCTAACCCGTACCCTAACCCTAACCCGTACCCTAACCCTACCCCGTACCCTAACCATACTCCGTACCCTAACCCTAAACCTAACCCTAACCCGTACCCTAACCCAAACCCTAATCCTTTCCTAAACCTAACCCTAAACCTAACCCGTACCCTAACCCTAACCCTAAACCTAACCCGTACGCTAACCCTAACCCTAACACTAACACTAACCCTAACCCTAACCCATACCCTAAACCTAACCCTAACCCTAACCCTACCCTAATCCGTACCCTAGCCTAACCCTAACCCGTGCCCTAACCCTAACCCTAACCCTAACCCTAAACTTAACCCGTACCCTAACCCTAACCCTAACCCTAACCCTAAACCTAACCCGTACCGCTAACCCTAACCCTAAACCTGACCCTAACCCGTACCCTAACCCTAACCCTAACCAGTACCCTAACCCTAACCCTAACCAGTACCCTAACCCTAAACCATACCCTAAACCTTACCCTCACACTAACCCGTACCCTAACCCGTACCCTAACCCTAAACCGTACCCTAACCCTAACCCTAACCCTAACCCGTACCCTAACCCTAACCCTACACTAACCCGTACCCTAACCCTAACCCGTACCATAACCCTAACCCTAACCCTAACCCTAACCCTAATCCGTACCCTAACCCTACCCCTAACCCGTACCCTAACCCTAACCCTAACCCTAAACTTAACCCGTACCCTAACACTACCCCTAACCCTAACCCTAACCCGTACCCTAACCCTAAACCTAACCTAACCCTAACCCTAACCCTAATCCGTACCCTAGCCTAACCCTAACCCGTGCCTTAACCCTAACACTAACCCTAACCCTAACCCTAACCCGTACCCTAACCCGTACCCTAACCCTAACCCTAACCCTAACCCGTACCCTAACCCTAACCCTAACCCTAACACTAACCCGTACCCTAACCCTAACCGTACCATAACCCTAACCCTAACCCTAACCTAATCCGTACCCTAACCCTACCCCTAACCCGTACCCTAACCCTAACCCTAACCCTAAACTTAACCCGTACCCTAACACTACCCCTAACCCTAACCCTAACCCGTACCCTAACCCTAACCTAAACCTAACCCTAACCCGTACCCTAACCCTAACCCTAACCCAAACCCTAACCCTAACCCGTACCCTAACCCTAACCCTAACCCTAACCCTGAACCTAACCCGTACTCTAAACCTAACCCTAACCCTAACCCTAACCCATACCTTAAACCGTACCCTAACCCTAACCGTAACCCTAACCCTTAACCCTAACCCTAACCCGTACCCTAACCCGTACCCTAACCCTAACACTAACCCTAACCCTAACCCTAACCCGTACCCTAACCCTAACCTTAACCCGTATCCTAACCCTAACCCTAATCCTAACCCTAACCCTTTCCTAACCCTAACACTAACCCTAACGTTAACCCTAACCCGTACCCTAACCCTAACCCGTACCTTAACCCTATCCCTAACACTAACCCTAACCCTAACCCTAATCCTAACCCGTACCCTAACCCTAACCCGTACCCTAACCCTAACCCTAACCGTATCCCCTAACCCTAACCCTAACCCGTACCCTAACCCTAAACCTAACGCTAACCCCTAACCCTAAACCTAACCCGTACCCTAACCCTAACCCTAACCCTAAACCGTACCCTAAACCGTACCCTAATCCTAACCCTAACCCTAACCCTAACCCGTACCCTAACCCTAACCCTAACCGTATCCCCTAACCCTAAACCTAACCCGTACCCTAACCCTAAACCTAACGCTAACCCCTAACCCTAAACCTAACCCGTACCCTAACCCTAACCCTAACCCTAACCCGTACCCTAAACCGTACCCTAATCCTAACGCTAACCCTAACCCTAACCCGTACCCTTACCCTAACCCTAACCCTAACTCTAACCCGTACCCTAAACCTAACCCTAACCCGTACCCTAACCCTAACCCGTACCCTAACCCTACCCCGTACCCTAACCATACTCCGTACCCTAACCCTAAACCTAACCCTAACCCGTACCCTAACCCAAACCCTAATCCTTTCCTAAACCTAACCCTAAACCTAACCCGTACCCTAACCCTAACCCTAAACCTAACCCGTACGCTAACCCTAACCCTAACACTAACACTAACCCTAACCCTAACCCATACACTAAACCTAACCCTAACCCTAACCCTAACCCTAATCCGTACCCTAGCCTAACCCTAACCCGTGCCCTAACCCTAACCCTAACCCTAACCCTAAACTTAACCCGTACCCTAACCCTAACCCTAACCCTAACCCTAAACCTAACCCGTACCCTAACCCTAACCCTAAACCTGACCCTAACCCGTACCCTAACCCTAACCCTAACCAGTACCCTAACCCTAACCCTAACCAGTACCCTAACCCTAAACCATACCCTAAACCTTACCCTCACACTAACCCGTACCCTAACCCGTACCCTAACCCTAAACCGTACCCTAACCCTAACCCTAACCCTAACCCGTACCCTAACCCTAACCCTAACACTAACCCGTACCCTAACCCTAACCCGTACCATAACCCTAACCCTAACCCTAACCCTAACCCTAATCCGTACCCTAACCCTACCCCTAACCCGTACCCTAACCCTAACCCTAACCCTAAACTTAACCCGTACCCTAACACTACCCCTAACCCTAACCCTAACCCGTACCCTAACCCTAAACCTAAACCTAACCCTAACCCGTACCCTAACCCTAACCCTAACCCAAACCCTAACCCTAACCCGTACCCTAACCCTAACCCTAACCCTAACCCTGACCCTAACCCTTACCCTAACCCTAACCCTAACCCTAACCCTAACCCTTACCCTAAACCGTACCCTAAACCTAACAGTAACCCTACCCCTAACCCTAACCCTAACCCTAACCCGTACCCTAACCCGTACCCTAAACCTAACCCTAACCCTAAGCCTAACCCTAACCCGTACCCTAACCCTAAAACTAACCAGTACCCTAACATTAACCCTAACCAGGACCCTAAACCTAAACCGTACCCTAAACCTAACCCTAACCCTAACCCTAACCCGTACCCTAACCCTACCCCGTACCCTAACCATACTCCGTACCATAACACTAACCCTAACCCTAACCCGTACCCTAACCCTAACCCTAATCCTTTCCTAAACCTAACCCTAACCCTAACCCGTACCCTAACCCGTACCCTAACCCTAACCCGTACCCTAACCCTAACCCTAACACTAACCCGTACCCTAACCCTAACCCGTACCCTAACCCCTAACCCCTAACCCTATCCTAACCCTAACCCGTATCCTAAACCTAACCCTAATCCTGACCCTAACCCTAACCCGTACCCTAAACCTAACCCTAACCCATACCCTAACCCTAACCCTAACCCTAAACCTTTCCTAACCCTAACCCTAACCATAACCCTAACCCTAACCCTAACCCGTACCCTAAACCTAACCCGTACCCTAACCCTAACCCTAAACCTAACCCGTACGCTAACCCTAACCCTAACACTAACCATAACCCTAACCCTAACCCATACCCTAAACCTAACCCTAACCCTAACCCTAACCCTAATCCGTACACTAGCCTAACCCTAACCCGTGCCCTAACCCTAACCCTAACCCTAACCCTAAACTTAGCCCGTACCCTAACCCTAACCCTAAACCTAACCCTAACCCGTACCCTAACCCTAACCCTAAACCTGACCCTAAACCGTACCCTAACCCTAACCCTAACCAGTACCCTAACCCTAACCCTAACCAGTACCCTAACCCTAAACCATACCCTAAAGCTTACCCTCACACTAACCCGTACCCTAACCCGTACCCTAACCCTAAACCGTACCCTAACCCTAACCCTAACCCGTACCCTAACCCTAACCCTAACCCTAACACTAACCCGTACCCTAACCCTAACCCGTACCATAACCCTAACCCTAACCCTAACCCTAATCTGTACCCTAACCCTACCCCTAACCCGTACCCTAACCCTAACCCTAACCCTAACCCCTAACCCTAACCCTAACCCTAACCCGTACCCTAACCCGTACCCTAACCCTAACCCTAACCCTAACCCTAACCCTAACCCGTACCCTAACCCTAACCTTAACCCGTACCCTAACCCTAACCCTAATCCTAACCCTAACCCTTTCCTAACCCTAACCCTAACCCTAACGCTAACCCTAACCCGAACCCTAACAATAACCCGTACCCTAACACTAACCCTAAACCTAATCCTAAACCTAACCCGTATGCTAACCCTAACCCTAACACTCACCCTATCCCTAATCTGTATCCTAACCCTAACCCGTACCCTAACCCTAACCCGTACCCTAACACGAACCCTAACCCTAATCCTAACACTAACCCGTATGCTAACCCTCACCCTAACACTCACCCTAACCCTAACCCGTATCCTAACCCTAACCCGTACCCTAACCCTAACCCTAACACTAACCCTAACCCTAACCCTAAACCCTAACCCTAACCCTAACCCGTTCCCTAACCATAACCCTAAACCGTACCCTAAACCTAACCCTAACCCGTACCCTAACCCTAACCGTAACCCTAACCCTAACCCTTTACTAACCCTAACCCTAACCCTAACCCTAACC
>JAVLSZ010000368.1:0-10000 GCA_032313775.1 Urocyon cinereoargenteus
GGGTTAGTGTTAGGGTACGGGTTAGGGTTAGGGTTAGGGTTAGGTTTAGGAAAGGGTTAGGGCTAGGGTTAGGGTACGGGTTAGGGTTAGGTTTAGGGTTAGGGTTAGGGTATGGGTTAGGGTTAAGTTACGGGTTAGGGTTAGGGTACGGGTTAGGGTACGGGTTAGGGTTAGGGTTAGGTTTAGGGTTAGGTTACGGGTTAGGGTTAAGGTACGGATTAGGGTTAGGGTTAGGGTTAGTGTTAGGGTTAAAGTACGGTTTAGGGTTAGGGTTAAGGTTAGGGTTAGGGTTAGGGGTTAGGGGTTAGTGTTAGGGTAGGGGTTAGGGTTAGGGTAAGGGTACGGGTTAGGGTACGAGTTATGGTTAGGGTTAGGGTTGGGTACGGTTTAGGGATAGGGTTAGGGTTCGTGTTGGGGTTAGGGTTAGGGTACGGGTTAGTGTTAGAGTTAGATTTAGGGTACGGGTTAGGGTTAGGGTACGGGTTAGGATTAGGGTTAGGGTACGGGTCAGGGTTAGGTTTGGAGGTTAGGTTTAGGGTTAGGGTTAGGGTTAGGGTTAGGGTACGTGTTAGGTTTAGGGTTAGTGTTAGTGTTAGCGTACGGGTTAGGGTTAGGGTTAGGGTTTGGGTTAGGGTACGGTTTAGGGTTAGGGTACGGGTTAGGGTTAGGGTTAGGAAAGATTTAGGGTTAGGGTTAGGGTACGGGTTAGGTTTAGGGTACGGGTTGGAGTTAGGGTAGAGTTAGGGTTAGCGTACGGGTTAGGGTTTGGGTAAGGGTTAGGGTTAGGGTTAGGGTTAGGGTACGGGTTAGTGTTAGGGTTAGGGTTAGGGTTCGGATTAGGAAAGGGTTAGTGTTAGGGTTAGGGTTAGGGTTAGGGTACGGGTTAAGGTTAGGGTTAGGGTACGGGTTAGGGTTAGGTTTAGGGTTAGGGTACGGGTTAGGGTTAGGGTTAGGGTACGGGTTAGGTTTAGGGTACGGGTTAGGGTACGTGTTAGGGTTAGGGTACGGGTTAAGGTTAGGGTTAGGGGTTAGGTTTAGGGTTACGGTTAGGGTTACGGTACGGGTTAGGTTTAGGGTACGGCTTAGGGTTAGCGATAGGGTACGGGTTAGGGTGAGTGTACGGGTTAGGGTTAGGGTTAGGGTACGTGTTAGGGTTAGGGTTAGGGGTTAGGGTTAAGGTTAGGGTTAGGGTACGGGTTAGGGTTAGGGTTAGGGTTAGGGTACGGGTTTGGGTTAAGGTACGTGTTAGGGTTAGGGTTAGGGTACAGGTTACGTTTAGGGTTAGGGGTAAGGGTTAGGGTTAGGGTTAGGGTAGGTTTAGGGTACGGGTTAGGGTTAGGGTACGGGTTAGGGTTAGGGTTAGGATTAGGGTTAGCGTACGGGTTAGGGTTAGGGTTAGGGTACGGGTTACGTTTACGGTTAGGGTTAGGTTTAGGGTACGGGTTAGGGTTAGGGTTAGGGTTAGGGGATAGGGGTTACGGTTAGGTTTATGGTTAGGGTTAGGGTTAGGGTACGGGTTAGGGTACGGGTTAGGGTTAGGGTTAGGTTTAGTGTTAGGGTACGGGTTACTGTTAGGGTTAGTGTTAGGGTTAGGAAAGGGTTACGGTTAGGGTTAGGGTACGGGTTAGGGTTAGGTTTAGGGTTAGGGTTAGGTGTTAGGGTTTAGGGTTAGGGTACGGGTTAGCGTTAGGGTATGGGTTAGGGTACGGGTTAGGGTTAGGGTTCGGGTACGGGTTAGAGTTAGGGTTAGGGTTAGGGTACGGGTTAGGGTTAGTTTTAGGGTTAGGGTACGGGTTAGGGTTAGGGTTAGGGGTTAGGGTTAGGGTATGGGTTAGAGATAGGGTTAGGTTTAGGGTTAGGGTTAGAGTACGGGTTAGGGTTAGGGTTAGGGTTAGGTTTAGGGTACGGGTTAGGGTTAGGGTTAGGGTTAGGGTACGGGTTTGGGTTAGGGTTAGAGTTAGTGTTAGGATTAGGGTTAGGGTACGGGTTAGGGTTAGGGTACGGGTTAGGTTAAGGGTACGGGTTAGGGTTAGGGGACAGGATAGGGTTAGGGTTAGGGTTAGGAAAGGTTTAGGGTTAGGGTTATGGTTAGGGTTAGGGTACGGGTTAGGGTTAGGGTTAGGTTTAGGGTTAAGGTACGGGTTAGGGTTAGGGTTAGGGTTAGGGTACGGGTTAGGGTTAGGTTTAGGGTTAGGGTTAGGGTACGGGTTAGGTTTAGGGTAAGGGTTAGGGTTCGTGTTAGGGTTAGGGTACGGGTTAGTGTTAGGGTTAGGGGATAGGGTTAGAGTTAGTGTTAGGGTTAGGGTTAGGGTACGGGTTAGGTTTAGGGTACGGGTTAGGGTTAGGGATAGTTACGGGTTAGGGTGAGGGTACGGGTTAGGGTTAGGGTACGGGTTAGGGTTAGGGTTAGGGTACGGGTTAGGGTTAGGGTTAGGGTTAAGTTTAGGGTTAGGGTACGGGTTAGGGTTAGGGTTAGGTTTAGTGGTAGGGTTATCGTACAGGTTAGGGTTAGGGTTCGGGTTAGGGTTAGGGTACGGTTTAGGGTTAGGGTTTGGGTTAGGGTTAGGGTTAGGTTTAGGGTTAGGGTTAGGGTTAGACAAGGTTTAGGGTTAGGGTTAGGGTTAGGGTACGGGTTAGGGTTAGGTTTAGGGTACGGGTTAGGGTTAGGGATAGGGTTAGGGTTAGGGTTAGGGTACGGGTTAGGGTTAGGTTTATTGTTAGGGGTTAGGGGTTAGTTTTAGGGTTAGGGTTAGTGTTAGGGTACGGGTTAGGGTTAGGGTACGGATTAGGGTTAGGTTTAGGGATAGGGTTAGGGTACGGGTTAGGGTTAAGGTACGGGTTAGCGTTAGGTTTAGTGTTAGGGTACGGGTTAGGGTTAGGGTTAGGGTACGGGTTAGGATTAGGGTTGGGTTAGGGTTAGGGTTAGGGTTAGGGTACAGGTTAGGGTTAGGGTACGGGTTAGGGTACGGGTTAGGGTTAGGGTTAGTGTTAGGGTTAGGAAAGGGTTAGTGTTAGGGTTAGGGTAGGGTTAGGGTACGGGTTAAAGTTAGGGTTAGGGTACGGGTTAGGGTTAGTGTTAGGGTTAGGGTTAGGGTACGGGTTAGGGTTAGGTTTAGGGTTAGGGTTAGGGGTTAGGGGTTAAGGTTAGGGTTATGGTTAGGGTTAGGGTTAGGGTACGGGTTAGGGTACGGGTTAGGGTTAGGGTTAGGTTTAGTGTTAGGGTACGGGTTAGTGTTAGGGTTAGGTTTAAGGTTAGGGTTAGGGTACGGTTAGTTTACGGGTTAGGGTTAGGGTACGGGTTAGGGTTAGGGTTAGGGTTAGGGTACGGGTTAGGGGTAGGGTTAGGTTTAGGGTGCGGGTTAGGTTTAGGGTTAGGGTTTAGGGTAGTGTACGGGTTAGGGATAGGGTTAGGGTTAGGGTACGGATTAGGGTTAGGGTTAGGGTTAGTGGTAGGGTTAAAGTACGGGTTAGGGTTAGGGTTAGGGTTAGGGTTAGGGTTAGGGGTTAGGGGTTAGTGTTAGGGTAAGGGTTAGGGTTAGGGTTAGGGTACGGGTTAGGGTAAGAGTTAGGGTTAGTGTTAGGGTTGGGTACAGTTTAGGGTTAGGGTTAGGGTTCGGGTTGGGGTTAGGGTTAGGGTACGGGTTAGGGTTAGAGTTAGGGTTAGGTTAAGGGTTAGGGTTAGGGTTAGGGTTAGGGTTAGATTTAGGGTTAGGTTTAGGGTACGGGTTAGGGTTAGGGTAAGGGTTAGGGTACGGGTTAGGGTTAGGGTTAGGGTAAGGGTTAGGGTTAGGGTACGGGTTAGGGTACGGGTTAGGGTTAGGGTACGGGTTAGGGTACGGGTTAGGGTTAGGGTTAGGTTTAGGGTTAGGGTTAGGGCACGGTTTAGGGTTAGGGTACCGGTTAGGGTTAGGGTACGGGTTAGGGTTAGGCTTAGCGTTCGGGTTAGGGTTAGGGTTAGGGGTTAGGGTTAGGGTTAGGGTTAGGTTACGGGTTAGTGTTAGGGTACGTGTTAGGGTTAGGGTTAGGTTTAGGGTATGGGTTAGGGTTAGGGTACGGGTTAGGATTAGGATTAGGGTATGGGTTAGGGTTAGGGTTTGGGGTTAGGGTTAGGGTTAGGGTTAGGGTTAGGGTACGGGTTAGGGTTAGGGTACGGGTCAGGGTTAGGGTTAGGGTTACGGTTAGCGTACGGGTTAGGTTTAGGGTTAGGGTTAGGGTTAGGGTACGGATTAGGGTTAGAGTAGGAAAGGGTTAGGGTTAGGGTTAGGGTACGGGTTAGGGTTAGGGTACGGGTTAGGGTTAGGGTTAGAGTTAGGGTTAGCGTACGGGTTTGGGTTAGGGTTAGGGTTAGGGTTAGGGTTAGGGTTAGGAAAGGGTTAGGGTTAGGGTTATGGTTAGGGTTAGGTGTTAGGGGTTACGGTTAGGGTTATGGTTAGGGTTAGGGTTAGGGTACGGGTTATCGTTCGTGTTAGGGTTAGGGTTAGGTTTAGTGTTAGGGTACGGGTTAGTGTTAGGGTTAGGTTTAGGGTTAGGGTTAGGGTATGGGTTAGGGTATGGGTTAGGGTTAGGGTACGGGTTAGGGTTAGGTTTAGGGTTAGGTTTAGGAAAGGGTTAGGGTTAGAGTTAGGGTACGGGTTAGGTTTAGGTTTAGGGTTAGGGTTAGGGTATGGGTTAGGGTTAAGGTCCGGGTTAGGGTTAGGGTACGTGTTAGGGTACGGGTTAGGGTTTGGTTTAGGGTACGGGTTAGGGTTAGGGTTGGGTTAGGGTTAGGGTTAGGGTACGGGTTAGGGTTAGGTTACGGGTTAGGGTACGGGTTAGGGTTAGGGTTAGGTTTAGGGTTAGGGTATGGGTTAGGGTTAGGGTACGGATTAGGGTTAGGTTTAGGGTTAGTGTTAGGGTTAAAGTACGGGTTAGGGTTAGGGTTAAGTTTAGGGTTAGGTTTAGGGGTTAGGGGTTAGTGTTAGGGTAAGTGTTAGGGTTAGGGTACGGGTTAGGGTTAGGGTACGGTTTACGGTTAGGTTTAGGGTTAGCGTACGTGTTAGGGTTAGGGTTTGGGTACGGGTTAGGGTTAGGGTACGGGTTACGGTTAGGGTTAGGAAAGGGTTAGGGTTAGGGTAAGGGTACGGGTTAGGGTTAGGGTACGGGTTAGGGTTAGGGTTAGGGTACGGGTTAGGGTACGAGTTAGGGTTAGGGTTAGGGTTGGGTACGGGTTAGGGTGAGGGTTAGGGTTCGGGTTGGGGTTAGGGTTAGGGTACGGTTTAGTGTTAGAGTTAGGTTTAGGGTACGGGTTAGGGTTAGGGTACGGGTTAGGATTAGGGTTAGGTTACGGGTCAGGGTTAGGTTTGGTGGTTAGGTTTAGAGTTAGGGTTAGGGTTAGGTTACGGTTTAGGGTTAGGGTACGGGTTAGGTTTAGGGTTAGGGTTAGCGTACGTGTTAGGGTTAGGGTTAGGGTACGGGTTATGGTTAGGGTACGGGTTACGGTTAGGGTTAGGAAAGGGTTAGGGTTAGGGTAAGGGTACGGTTTAGGGTTAGGGTACGGGTTAGGGTTAGGGTTAGGTTTAGGGTTAGCGTACGGGTTAGGGTTAGGGTTAAGGTACGGGTTAGGTTTAGGGTTAGGGTTAGGTTTAGTGTACGGGTTAGGGTTATGGTTAGGGTTAGGGTTAGGGGATAGGGGTTACGGTTAGGGTTATGGTTAGGGTTAGGGTTAAGGTACGGGTTAGGGTACGGGTTAGTGTTAGGGTTAGGTTTAGTGTTATGGTACGGGTTAGTGTTAGGGTTAGGTTTAGGGTTAGGAAAGGGTTAGGGTTAGGGTTAGGGTACGGGTTAGGGTTAGGGTACGGGTTAGGGTTAGGGTACGGGTTAGGTTTAGGGTATGGGTTAGGGTACGGGTTAGGGTTAGTGTTAGGGTTAGAGTACGGGTTAGAGTTAGGGTTAGGTTTAGGGTTAGGGTTAGGGTACGGGTTAGGGTTAGGGTTAGGGTTAGTGTTAGGGTAAGGTTAAGGGTACGTGTGAGGGTTAGGGTTAGGGTAGGTTTAGGGTACGGGTTAGGGTTAGGGTTAGGGTTAGGGTACGGGTTTGGGTTAGGGTTAGGGTTAGGGTTAGGGTATGGGTTAGGGTTAGGGTACGGGTTAGGTTAAGGGTACGGGTTAGGGTTAGGGGACAGGTTAGGGTTAGGGTTAGCGTTAGGAAAGGGTTAGGGTTAGGTTTAGGGTACGGGTTAGGGTTAGGGTTAGGGTTAGGTTTAGGGTTAGGGTACGGGTTAGGGTTAGGGTTAGGGTTAGGGTTAATATACGGGTTAGGGTTAGGGTAGGGTTAGGGTTAGGTTACGGGTTAGGGTTAGGGTTAGGGTACGGGTTAGGGTTAGGTTTAGGGTTAGGGTTAGGGTACGGGTTAGGTTTACGGTACGGGTTAGGGTACGTGTTAGGGTTAGGGTACGGTTTATTGTTAGGGTTAGGGGTTAGGGTTAGTGTTAGGGTTAGGGTTAGGGTACGGGTTAGGTTTAGGGTACGGGTTAGGGTTAGGGATAGGTACGGGTTAGGTTGAGGGTACGGGTTAGGGTTAGGGTGCGGGTTAGGGTTAGGGTTAGGGTACGGATAGGGTTAGGGTTAGGGTTAAGGTTAGGGTTAGGGTACGGGTTAGGGTTAGGGTTAGGGTTAGTGGTAGGGTTAGCGTACAGGTTAGGGTTAGGGTTCGGGTTAGGGTTAGGGTACGGTTTAGGGTTAGGGTACGGGTTAGGGTTAGGGTTAGTGTACGGGTTAGGGTTAGGGATAGGTTTAGGGTTAGGGTTAGGGTACGGGTTAGGGTTAGGGTTATTGTTAGGGGTTAGGGGTTAGTTTTAGGGTTAGGGTTAGTGTTAGGGTACGGGTTAGGGTTAGGGTACGGGTTAGGGTTAGGTTTAGGGTTGGGTACAGTTTAGGGTTAGGGTTAGGGTTCGGGTTGGGGTTAGGGTTAGGGTACGGATTAGGGTTAGGGTACGTGTTAGGGTTAGGGTTAGGGTTAGGGTTAGCGTACTGGTTAGGGTTAGGGTTAGGGTTAGGGTTAGGGTTAGGGTACGGGTTAGGTTACGAGTTAGGGTTAGGTTTAGGGTTGGGGACAGTTAAGGGTTAGGGTTAGGGTTGGGGTTGGGTTTAGGGTTAGGGTACGGGTTAGGGTTAGGTTTAGGGTTAGGGTTAGGTTACGGGTTAGGGTTAGGGTTAGGGTTACGGTTAGCGTACGGGTTAGTTTTAGGGTTAGGGTTAAGGTTAGGGTACGGATTAGGGTTAGGGAAGGAAAGGGTTAGGGTTAGGGTTAGGGTACGGGTTAGGGTTAGGGTACGGGTTAGGGTTAGGGTTAGAGTTAGGGTTAGCGTACGGGTTAGGGTTAGGGTTAAGGTTAGGGTTAGGGTACGGGTTAGGGTTAGGGTTAGGGTTAGGAAAGGGTTAGTGTTAGGGTTAGGGTAGGGTTAGGGTACGGGTTAAGGTTAGGGTTAGGGTACGGGTTAGGTTTAGGGTTAGGGTTAGGATACGGGTTAGGGTTAGGGTTAGGGTTAGGGTTAGGGGTTAGGGGTTACGGTTAGGGTTTTGGTTAGGGTTAGGGTTAGGGTACGGTTTAGGGTACATGTTAGGGTTAGGGTTAGGTTTAGTGTTAGGGTACGGGTTAGTGTTAGGGTTAGGTTTAGGGTTAGGGTTAGGGTACGGGTTAGGGTACGGGTTAGGGTTAGGGTACGGTTTAGGGTTAGGGTTAGGGTTAGGTTTAGGAAAGGGTTAGGGTTAGGGTTAGGGTTAGGGTACGGGTTAGGTTTAGGTTTAGGGTTAGGTTTAGGGTATGGGTTATGGTTAAGGTACGGGTTAGGGCTAGGGTACGTGTTAGGGTACGGGTTAGGGTTAGGGTTAGGGTACGTGTTAGGGTTAGGGTTGGGTTAGGTTTAGGGTTAGGGTGCGGGTTAGTGTTAGGGTACGGGTTAGGGTACGGGTTAGGGTTAGGGTTAGGTTTAGGGTTAGGGTACGGGTTAGGGTTAGGGCTACGGATTAGGGTTAGGTTTAGGGTTAGTGTTAGGGTTAAAGTACGGGTTAGGGTTAGGGTTAAGGTTAGGGTTAGGGTTAGGTGTTAGGGGTTAGTGTTAGGGTAAGGGTTAGGGTTAGGGTTAGGGTACAGGTTAGGGTACGAGTTAGGGTTAGGGTTAGGGTTGGGTACGGGTTAGGGTTAGGGTTAGGGTTCGGGTTGGGGTTATGGTTAGGGTACGGGTTAGTGTTAGAGTTAGGTTTAGGGTACGGGTTTGCGTTAGGGTACGGGTTAGGATTAGGGTTAGGGTACGGGTCAGGGTTAGGGTTGGGGGTAAGGTTTAGGGTTAGGGTTAGGGTTAGGATTAGGGTACGGGTTAAGGGTAGGGTTAGGGTACTGGTTATGGTTAGGGTTAGTGTTAGGGTTAGGGTTAGGGTACGGGTTAGGGTTAGGGTTAGGGTAGGGGTTAGGGTACGGGTTAGGGTACGGGTTAGGGTACGGGTTAGGGTTAGGTTTAGGGTTAGGGTACGGGTTAGGGTACGGGTTAGGGTTAGGGTTAGGGTTAGGGTACGGGTTAGGGTTAGGGTTAGGTTTATGGTACGGGTTAGGGTTAGGGGTAGTGTTAGGCTTAGGGTTAGGGTTAGGGTACGGGTTAGGGTTAGGTTACGGGTTAGGGTACGGGTTAGGGTTAGGGTTAGGGTTAGGGTTAGGGTACGGGATAGGGTTAGGGTTAGGGTTAGGTTACGGGTTAGGGTAGGGTTAGGGTTAGTGTTAGGGTTAGCGTACGGGTTAGGGTTAGGGTTAGGGTTAGGGTTAGGGTACGGGTTAGGGTTAGGGTGCGGGTTAGGGTTAGTGTTAGGGTTAGGTTTAGGGTTAGGAAAGGGTTAGGGTTAGGGTTAGGTTTAGGGTACGGGTTAGGGTACGTGTTAGGGTTAGGGTTAGTTTTAGGGTTAGGGTACGGGTTAGGGTTAGGGTTAGGGTACGGTTTAGGTTTAGGGTTAGGTTACGGGTTAGGGTTAGGGTTAGGGTTAGGGTACGGGTTAGGGTACGGGTTAGGGGTAGGTTTAGGGTTAGGTTTAGCAAAGGGTTAGGGTTAGTGTTAGGGTTAGGGTTAGGGTTAGGTTTAGGGTTAGGGTACGGGTTAGGGTTAGGGTTAGGGTTAGGGTGAGGGCACGGGTTAGGGTTAGGGTTAGGGTACGGGTTAGGGTTAGGGTTAGGGTTAATGTTTGGGTTAGGGTACGGGTTAGGGTTAGGGTTAGTGTTAGTGGTAGGGTTAGCGTACGGGTTAGGGTTAGGGTTCGGGTTAGGGTTAGGGTACGGTTTAGGGTTAGGGTACGGGTTAGGGTTAGGGTTAGGGTTAGGGTTAGGGTTAGTGTTAGGGTTAGCAAAGGTTTAGGGTTAGGGTTAGGGTTAGGGTACGGGTTCGGGTTAGGTTTACGGTACGTGTTAGTGTTAGGGTTAGGGTTAGGGTTAGGGTTAGGGTACGGGTTAGGTTTAGCGTACGGGTTAGGGTTAGGGTTCGGGTTAGGGTTATGGTACGGTTTAGGGTTAGGGCACGGGTTAGGGTTAGGTTTAGGGTGCGGTTTAGGGTTAGGGATAGGGTTAGGGTTAGGGTTAGGTTTAGTGTTAGGGTACGGGTTAGTGTTAGGGTTAGGGTTAGGTTTAGGAAAGGGTTAGGGTTAGGGTTAGGGTACGGGTTAGGGTTAGGGTTAGGGTTAGGGTACGGGTTAGGGTTAGGGTACGGGTTAGGGTTAGGGTATGGGTTAGGGTACGGGTTAGGGTTAGGTTTCGGGTACGGGTTAGTGTTAGGGTTAGAGTTAGGGTACGGGTTAGGGTTAGTGTTAGGGTTAGGGTACGGGTTAGGGTTAGGGTTAGGGGTTAGGGTTAGGGTACGGGTTAGAGTTAGGATTAGGTTTAGGGTTAGGTTTAGGGTACGGTTTAGGGTTAGGGTAGGGTTTGTGTTAGGGTTAGGTTAAGGGTACAGGTTAGGGTTAGGGTTAGGTTAGGTTTAGGGTACGGGTTA
>JAVLSZ010000368.1:15000-17500 GCA_032313775.1 Urocyon cinereoargenteus
AGGGTTAGGGTACGGGTTAGTGTTAGTGTTAGGGTTAGGGTTAGCGTACGGGTTAGGGTTAGGGTTAGGGTTAGGGTACGGGTTAGGTTTAGGGTACGGGTTAGGGTTAGGTTTAGGAAAGAGTTAGGGTTAGGGTTAGTGTACGGGTTAGGGTTACGGTACGGGTTAGGGTTAGGGTTAGTGTTAGGGTTAGCAAAGGTTTAGGGTTAGGGTTAGGGTTAGGGTACGGGTTCGGGTTAGGTTTACGGTACGTGTTAGTGTTAGGGTTAGGGTTAGGGTTAGGGTTAGGGTACGGGTTAGGTTTAGCGTACGGGTTAGGGTTAGGGTTCGGGTTAGGGTTATGGTACGGTTTAGGGTTAGGGCACGGGTTAGGGTTAGGTTTAGGGTGCGGTTTAGGGTTAGGGATAGGGTTAGGGTTAGGGTTAGGTTTAGTGTTAGGGTACGGGTTAGTGTTAGGGTTAGGGTTAGGTTTAGGAAAGGGTTAGGGTTAGGGTTAGGGTACGGGTTAGGGTTAGGGTTAGGGTTAGGGTACGGGTTAGGGTTAGGGTACGGGTTAGGGTTAGGGTATGGGTTAGGGTACGGGTTAGGGTTAGGTTTCGGGTACGGGTTAGTGTTAGGGTTAGAGTTAGGGTACGGGTTAGGGTTAGTGTTAGGGTTAGGGTACGGGTTAGGGTTAGGGTTAGGGGTTAGGGTTAGGGTACGGGTTAGAGTTAGGATTAGGTTTAGGGTTAGGTTTAGGGTACGGTTTAGGGTTAGGGTAGGGTTTGTGTTAGGGTTAGGTTAAGGGTACAGGTTAGGGTTAGGGTTAGGTTAGGTTTAGGGTACGGGTTAGGGTTAGGGTTAGGGTTAGGGTACGGTTTGGGTTTGGGTTAGGGTTAGGGTTAGGGTTAGGGTAAGGTTTAGGGATAGGGTACGGGTTACGTTAAGTGTACGGGTTAGGTTTAGGGGACAGGTTAGGGTTAGGGCTAGCGTTAGGAAAGGGTTAGGTTAGGGTTAGGGTACGGGTTAGGGTTAGGGTTAGGGTTAGGGTACAGGTTAGGGTTAGGGTTAGGGTTAGGGATAAGGTACGGGTTAGGGTTAGGGTTAGGGTTAGGGTTAGGGTTAGGTTACGGGTTAGGGTTAGGGTTCGGGTACGGGTTAGGGTTAGGTTTAGGGTTAGGGTTAGGGTACGGGTTAGGTTTAGTGTACAGGTTAGGGTACGTGGTAGGGTTAGGGTACGGGTTAGTGTTAGGGTTAGGGGTTAGGGTTAGGGTTAGGGTAAGGGTTAGGGTTAGGGTTAGGTTAGGGTTAGGGTACGGTTTAGGTTTAGGGTACGGGTTAGGGTTAGGGATAGGTACGGGTTAGGGTGAGGGTACGGGTTAGGGTTAGGGTACGGGTTAGGGTTAGGTTTAGGGTACGGGTTAGGGTTAGGGTTAGGGTTAAGGTTAGGGTTAGGGTACGGGTTAGGGTTAGCGTTAGGGTTAGTGGTTGGGTTAGCGTACAGGTTAGGGTTAGGGTTCGGGTTAGGGTTAGGGTACGGTTTAGGGTTAGGGTACGGGTTAGGGTTAGGTTTAGGGTACGGTTTAGTGTTAGGGATAGGGTTAGGGTTAGGGTTAGGGTACGGGTTAGGGTTAGGGTTATTGTTAGGGGTTAGGGGTTAGTTTTAGGATTAGGGTTAGTGTTAGGGTACGGGTTAGGTTTAGGGTACGGGTTAGGGTTAGGTTTAGGGATAGGGTTAGGGTACGGGTAGTATTAAGGTACGTGTTAGCGTTAGGGTTAGTGTTAGGGTACGGGTTAGGGTTAGGTTTAGGGTACGTGTTAGGAATAGGGTTGGGATAGGTTTAGGGTTAGGGTTAGGGTACGGGTTAGGGTTAGGGTACGGGTTAGGGTACGGGTTAGGGTTAGGGTTAGGGTTAGGGTACGGTTTAGGGTTAGGGTACGGGTTAGGGTTAGCGTTAGGGTACTGGTTAGGGTTAGGGTTAGGGTACGGGTTAGGGTTAGGGTTAGGGGCTAGGGTTAGGGTAAGGGTTAGGGTTAGGGTTAGGGTAAGGTTTAGGTTTAGGGTACCGGTTAGGGTTAGGGTTAGTGTTAGTGTTAGTGTTAAAGTACGGGTTAGGGTTAGGGTTAGGGTTAGGGTTAGGGTTAGGGGTTACGGGTTAGTGTTAGGGTTAGGATTAGGGTTAGGGTACGGGTTAGGTTACGATTTAGGGTTAGGGTTAGGGTTAGGGTACGGGTTAGGGTAAGGGTTAGGGTTAGGGTTAGGATTAGGGTTAGGGTACAGGTTAGGGTTAGGTTTAGGGTAAGGGTTATGGTACGGGTTAGGGTTAGGGTTAGGGTTAGGGTACGGGTTAGGGTACGGGTTAGGGTACGGGTTAGGGTTAGGGTACGGGTTAGGGTACGTGTTAGGGTTAGGGTACCGGTTAGGGTTAGGGTACGGTTTAGGGTTAGGGTTAGGGTACGGGTTAGGGTACGGGTTAGGGGTTAGGCTTAGGGTTAGGGTTAGGGTACGGGTTAGGGTTAG
>JAVLSZ010000368.1:22500-25000 GCA_032313775.1 Urocyon cinereoargenteus
AGGGGTAGGGTGGGTTAGGGTTAGGGTTAGAGTTAGGGTTAACGTACGGTTTAGCGTTAGGTTTAGGGTTAGGCTTAGGGTTAGGGTACGGGTTAGGGTTAGGGTTAGGGTTAGGGTACGGGTTAGGGTTAGGTTTAGGTTTAGGGTACGGGTTAGGGTTAGGATTAGGGCTTAGAGTAGTGTACGGGTTAGTGTTAGGGTTAGGGTTAGGGTACGGATTAGGGTTAGGGTTAGGGTTAGTGTTAGGGTTAGGGTTAGGGTTAGGGGTTAGGGGTTAGTGTTAGGGTAAGGGTTAGGGTTAGGGTTAGTGTACGGGTTAGGGTACGAGTTAGGGTTAGGGTTGGGTACAGTTTAGGGTTAGGGTTAGGGTTTGGGATGGGGTTAGGGTTAGGGTACGGGTTAGGGTTAGAGTTAGGGTTAGGGTAAGGGTTAGGGTACGGGTTAGGGTTAGGGTTATGGTTAGGGTTAGGGTTAGGGTTAGGGCACGGTTTAGGGTTAGGGTACCGGTTAGGGTTAGGGTACGGGTTAGGGTTAGACTTTGCGTACGGGTTAGGGTTAGGGTTAGGGGTTAGGGTTAGGGTTAGGTTTAGGGTACGGGTTAGTGTTAGGGTACGGGTTAGGGTTAGGGTTAGGTTTAGGGCAAGGGTTAGGGTTAGGGTACGGGTTAGGATAAGGGTTAGGGCACGGGTTAGGGTTAGGGTTTGGGGTTAGGGTTAGGGTTAGGGTTAGTGTTAGGGTTAGGGTTAGGGTACGGGTTAGGGTTAGGGTACGGGTTAGGGTTAGTTTTAGGGTTACGGTTAGCGTACGGGTTAGGGTTAGGATTAGGGTTAGGGTTAGGGTTAGGGTACGGATTAGGGTTAGGGTAGGAAAGGGTTAGGGTTAGGGTTAGGGTACGGGTTAGGTTTAGGTTACGGGTTAGGGTTAGGGTTATTGTTAGGGTTAGCGTACGGGTTCGGGTTAGGGTTAGGGTTAGGGTACGGGTTAGGTTTAGGGTTAGGGTTAGGGTTAGGGTTAGGAAAGGGTTAGTGTTAGGGTTAGGGTAGGGTTAGGGTACGGGTTAAGGTTAGGGTTAGGGTACGGGTTAGGGTTAGGGTTAGGGTTAGGGTACGGGTTAGGGTTAGGGTTTGGGTTAGGTGTTAGGGGTTACGGTTAGGGTTATGGTTAGAGTTAGGTTTAGGGTACGGGTTAGGGTTAGGGTTAGGGTTAGGGTTAGGGTTAGGGTTAGGGTACGGGTTAGGTTTAGGGTACAGGTTAGGGTTAGGGTTAGGGTACGTGTTAGGGTTAGGGTTAGGTGTTAGGGTTAGGGTTAGGGTTAGGGTACGGGTTAGGGGTAGGGTTAGGGTTTGGGTACGGGTTAGGTTTAGGGTACGGGTTAGGGTACGGGTTAGGGTTAGGGTTATGTTTAGTGTTAGTGTACGGGTTAGTGTTAGGGTTAGGTTTAGGGTTAGGTTTAGGGTACGGGTTAGGGTACGGGTTAGGGTTAAAGTACGGCGTAGGGTTAGGGTTAGGATTAGGGTTAGGGTACGGGTTACGGTTAGGGTACGGATTAGGGTTAGGGTTAGGGTTAGTGTTAGGGTTAAAGTACGGTTTAGGGTTAGGGTTAAGGTTAGGGTTAGGGTTAGGGGTTAGGGGTTAGTGTTAGGGTAAGGATTAGGGTTAGGGTTAGGGTACGGGTTAGGGTATGAGTTAGGGTTAGGGTTGGGTACGGGTTAGGTTTAGGGTTAGGGTTCGGGTTGGGGTTAGGTTTAGGGTACGGGTTAGTGTTAGAGTTAGGTTTAGGGTACGGGTTAGGGTTAGGGTACGTGTTAGGATTAGGGTTAGGGTACGGGTCAGGGTTAGGGTTGGGGGTTAGGGTTAGGGTTAGGGTTAGGGTTAGGGTTAGGGTTAGGGTACGGGTTAGGGTTAGGGTACGGGTTAGGGTTAGGCTTAGGGTTAGGGTTAGCATACGGGTTAGGGTTAGGGTTAGGTTTAGGGTACGGTCTAGGGTTAGCGTACGGGTTAGGTTTAGGGTTAGGAAAGAGTTAGGGTTAGGGTTAGGGTACGGGTTAGGGTTAGGGTACGGGTTAGGGTTAGGGTTAGAGTTAGGGTTAGCGTACGGGTTAGGGTTATGGTTAGGGTTAGGGTTAGGGTTAGGGTACGGGTTAGGTTTAGGGTACGGGTTAGGGTTAGGTTTAGGGTTAGGGTTAGGGTTCGGAAAGGGTTAGTGTTAGGGTTAGGGTTAGGGTTAGGGTACGGGTTAAGGTTAGGGTTAGGGTACGGGTTAGGTTTAGGGTTAGGGTTAGGGTACGGGTTAGGGTTAGGGTTAGGGTTAGGGTTAGGGTTAGGGTTAGGCGTTAGGGGTTACGGTTAGGGTTATGATTAGGGTTAGGGTTAGGGTACGGGTTAGGGTTAGGGTACGGGTTAGGGTACGGTTTAGGGTACGGGTTAGGGCTAGGGTTAGGGTTAGGGTTAGGGTACGGGTTAGGGTTAGGGTAGGGGTTAGGGTACGGGTTAGGGTACG
>JAVLSZ010000368.1:30000-40000 GCA_032313775.1 Urocyon cinereoargenteus
AGGTTTAGGGTTAGGGTTAGGGTACGGGTTAGGGTTAGGGTTAGGTTTAGTGTTAGGGTTAGGTTAAGGGTACGGGTTAGTATTAGGGTTAGGGATAGGTTTAGGGTACGGGTTAGGGTACGGGTTAGGGTTAGGGTTAGGGTACGGGTTTGGGTTAAGGTTAGGGTTAGGGTTTGGGTAAGGGTTAGGGTACGGGTTAGGGTTAGGGTACGGGTTAGGTTAAGGGTACGGGTTAGGGTTAGGGGACAGGTTAGGGTTAGGCTTAGGGTTAGGAAATGGTTAGGGTTAGGGTTAGGGTTAGGGCACGGTTTAGGGTTAGGGTACCGGTTAGGGTTAGGGTACGGGTTAGGGTTAGGCTTAGCGTACGGGTTAGGTTTAGGGTTAGGGGTTAGGGTGTAGGGTTAGGGTACGGGTTAGGGTTAGGGTACGGGTTAGGGTTAGGGTTAGGGTTAGGGTACGTTTTAGGGTTAGCGTACGGGTTAGGGTTAGGGTTAGGAAAGAGATAGGGTTAGGGTTAGGGTACGGGTTAGGGTTAGGGTACGGGTTAGGGTTAGGGTTAGGGTTAGGGTTAGGTTTAGGAAAGGGTTAGTGTTAGGGTTAGGGTTAGGGTTAGGGTACGGGATAAGGTTAGGGTTAGGGTACGGGTTAGGGTTAGGGTTAGGGTTAGGGTACGGGTTAGGGTTAGGGTTAGGGTTAGGGTTAGGGTTAGGGGTTTGGGGTTACGGTTAGGGTTATGATTAGGGTTAGGGTTAGGGTACGGGTTAGGGTACGGGTTAGGGTTAGGGTACGGGTTAGGGTACGTTTTAGGGTACGGGTTAGGGCTAGGGTTAGGGTTAGGGTTAGGGTACGGGTTAGGGTTAGGGTAGGGGTTAGGGTTAGGGTTAGGGTACGGGTTAGGTTTAGGGTACGGGTTAGGGTACGTGTTAGGGTTAGGGTACGGGTTAGGGTTAGGGTTAGGGGTTAGGGTTAGGGTTAGGGTTAGGGTTAGCGTACGGGTTAGGGTTAGGGTACGGCTTAGGGTTAGCGATAGGGTACGGGTTAGGGTGAGGTTACGTGTTAGGGTTAGGGTTAGGGTACGTGTTAGGGTTAGGGTTAGGGTTTTGGGTTAGGGTTAGGGTACGGGTTAGGGTTAGGGTTAGGGTACGGGTTAGGGTTAGGGTACGGGTTAGGGTTAGTGTTAGGGTACAGGTATGGTTTAGGGTTAGGGGTTAGGGTTAGGGTTAGGGTTAGTGTAGGGTTAGGGTACGGGTTAGGGTTAGGGTACGGGTTAGGGTTAGGGTTAGGGTTAGGGTTAGGGTACGGTTTAGGGTTAGGGTTAAGGTTAGGGTTAGGGTTAGGGGTTAGGGGTTAGTGTTAGGGTAAGGATTAGGGTTAGGGTTAGGGTACGGGTTAGGGTACGAGTTAGGGTTAGGTTTAGGGTTGGGTACGGGTTAGGGTTAGGTTTAGGGTTCGGGTTGGGTTTAGGGTTAGGGTACGGGTTAGTGTTAGAGTTAGGTTTAGGGTACGGGTTAGGATTAGGGTACGGGTTAGGATTAGGGTTAGGGTACGGGTCAGGGTTAGGGTTGGGGGTTAGGGTTAGGGTTAGGGTTAGGGTTAGGGTACGGGTTAGGGTTAGGGTACGGGTTAGGGTTAGGGTTAGAGTTAGTGTTAGCGTACGGGTTAGGGTTAGGGTTAGGGTTAGGGTTAGGGTACGGGTTAGGGTTAGGGTACGGGTTAGGGTTAGGTTTAGGGTTAGGGTTAGGGTTAGGAAAGGGTTAGTGTTAGGGTTAGGGTTAGGGTTAGGGTACGGGTTAAGGTTAGGGTTAGGGTACGGGTTAGGGTTAGGGTTAGGGTTAGGGTACGGGTTAGGGTTAGGGTTAGGGTTAGGGTTAGGGGATAGGGGTTACGGTTAGGGTTATGGTTAGTGTTAGGGTTAGGGTACGGGTTAGGGTACGGGTTAGGGTTAGGGTTAGGTTTAGTGTTCGGGTACGGGTTAGTGTTAGGGTTAGGGTTAGGGTTAGGAAAGGGTTAGGGTTAGGGATAGGGTACGGGTTAGGTTTAGGGTTAGGGTTAGGGTTAGGGTACAGGTTAGGTTTAGGGTACGGGTTAGGTTTAGGGTATGGTTTAGGGTACGGTTTAGGGTTAGGGTTCGGGTACGGGTTAGTGTTAGGTTTAGGGTTAGGGTACGGGTTAGGGTTAGTGTTAGGGTTAGGGTACGGGTTAGAGTTAGGGTTAGGTTTAGGGTTAGGGTTAGGGTACGGGTTAGGGTTAGGGTTAGGTTTAGTGTTAGGGTTAGGTTAAGGGTACGGGTTAGTATTAGGGTTAGGGATAGGTTTAGGGTACGGGTTAGGGTACGGGTTAGGGTTAGGGTTAGGGTACGGGTTTGGGTTAAGGTTAGGGTTAGGGTTTGGGTAAGGGTTAGGGTACGGGTTAGGGTTAGGGTACGGGTTAGGTTAAGGGTACGGGTTAGGGTTAGGGGACAGGTTAGGGTTAGGCTTAGGGTTAGGAAATGGTTAGGGTTAGGGTTAGGGTTAGGGCACGGTTTAGGGTTAGGGTACCGGTTAGGGTTAGGGTACGGGTTAGGGTTAGGCTTAGCGTACGGGTTAGGTTTAGGGTTAGGGGTTAGGGTGTAGGGTTAGGGTACGGGTTAGGGTTAGGGTACGGGTTAGGGTTAGGGTTAGGGTTAGGGTACGTTTTAGGGTTAGCGTACGGGTTAGGGTTAGGGTTAGGAAAGAGATAGGGTTAGGGTTAGGGTACGGGTTAGGGTTAGGGTACGGGTTAGGGTTAGGGTTAGGGTTAGGGTTAGGTTTAGGAAAGGGTTAGTGTTAGGGTTAGGGTTAGGGTTAGGGTACGGGATAAGGTTAGGGTTAGGGTACGGGTTAGGGTTAGGGTTAGGGTTAGGGTACGGGTTAGGGTTAGGGTTAGGGTTAGGGTTAGGGTTAGGGGTTTGGGGTTACGGTTAGGGTTATGATTAGGGTTAGGGTTAGGGTACGGGTTAGGGTACGGGTTAGGGTTAGGGTACGGGTTAGGGTACGTTTTAGGGTACGGGTTAGGGCTAGGGTTAGGGTTAGGGTTAGGGTACGGGTTAGGGTTAGGGTAGGGGTTAGGGTTAGGGTTAGGGTACGGGTTAGGTTTAGGGTACGGGTTAGGGTACGTGTTAGGGTTAGGGTACGGGTTAGGGTTAGGGTTAGGGGTTAGGGTTAGGGTTAGGGTTAGGGTTAGCGTACGGGTTAGGGTTAGGGTACGGCTTAGGGTTAGCGATAGGGTACGGGTTAGGGTGAGGTTACGTGTTAGGGTTAGGGTTAGGGTACGTGTTAGGGTTAGGGTTAGGGTTTTGGGTTAGGGTTAGGGTACGGGTTAGGGTTAGGGTTAGGGTACGGGTTAGGGTTAGGGTACGGGTTAGGGTTAGTGTTAGGGTACAGGTATGGTTTAGGGTTAGGGGTTAGGGTTAGGGTTAGGGTTAGTGTAGGGTTAGGGTACGGGTTAGGGTTAGGGTACGGGTTAGGGTTAGGGTTAGGGTTAGGGTTAGGGTTAGCGTAACGGTTAGGGTTAGGGTTAGGGTTAGGGTTAGGTTTAGGTTTAGGGTACGGGTTAGGGTTAGGGTACAGGTTAGGGTTAGGGTACGGGTTAGGGTTAGGGTTAGGGTTAGGGTTAGGTTTAGGAAAGTGTTAGGGTTAGGGTTAGGGTACGGGTTAGGGTTAGGTTTAGGGGTAGGGTTAGGGTTAGGGTACGGGTTAGGGTTAGGGTACGGGTTAAGGTTATGGTACGGGTTATGGTACGGGTTAGCGATAGGGTTAGGGTACGGATTTGTTTAGGGTACCGGTTAGGGTTAGGTTTAGGGTTAGGGTTAGGTTTAGGGTACGGGTTAGGGTTAGGGTTAGGGTTAGGGTTAGGGTACGGGTTAGGGTACGTTTTAGGGTTAGGGTACGGGTTAGGGTACGTGTTAGGTTTAGGGTACGGGTTAGGGTTAGGGTACGGGTTAGGGTTAGGGTACGGGTTAGGGTTAGAATTAGGGTTAGGGTTAGGGTACGGGTTAGGTTTAGGGTACGGGTTAGGGTTAGGGTTAGGGTACGTGTTAGGGTTAGGGTTAGGGTTTAAGGTTAGGGTTAGGGTTAGGGTACGGGTTAGGGGTAGGGTACGGGTTAGGGTTAGGGTTAGGGTTAGGGTTAGAGTTAGGGTTAGCGTACGGGTTAGCGTTAGGGTTAGGGTAGAGTTAGGGTACGGGTTAGGGTTAGTGTACGGGTTAGGGTTAGGGTTATGGTTAGGGTACGGTTTAGGGTTAGGGTTAGGTTTAGGGTACGGTTTAGGGTTAGGGTTAGGTGTTAGGGTAGTGTACTGGTTAGGGTTAGGTTTGGGTTACGGAACGGATTAGGGTTAGGGTTAGGGTTAGTGTTAGGGTTAAAGTATGTGTTCGGGTTAGGGTTAGGGTTAGGGGTTAGGGGTTAGTGTTAGGGTAAGGGTTAGGGTTAGGGTTAGGGTACGGGTTAGGGTACGAGTTACGGTTAGTGTTAGGGTTGGGTACAGTTTAGGGTTAGGGTTAGGGTTCGGGTTGGGGTTAGGGTTAGGGTACGGGTTAGGGTTAGAGTTAGGGTTAGGGTAAGGGTTAGGGTACGGGTTAGGGTTAGGGTTAGGGTTAGAGTTAGGTTTAGGGTACGGGTTATGGTTAGGGTTAGGGTTAGGTTTAGGGTACGGGTTAGGGTTAGGGTTAGGGTAAGCGTTAGGGTTAGGGTACGGGTTAGGGTACGGGTTAGGGTACGGGTTAGGGTTAGGGTTAGGGCACGGTTTAGGGTTAGGGTACCGGTTAGGGTTAGGGTACTGGTTAGGGTTAGGCTTAGCGTACGGGTTAGGGTTAGGGTTAGGGGTTAGGGTTAGGGTTAGGTTTAGGGTACGGGTTAGTGTTAGGGTACGGGTTAGGGTTAGGGTTAGGTTTAGGGTAAGGGTTAGGGTTAGGGTACAGGTTAGGTTTAGGGTTAGGGCGTGGGTTAGGGTTAGGGTTTGGGGTTAGGGTTAGGGTTAGGGTTAGGGTTAGGGTACGGGTTAGGGTTAGGGTACGGGTTAGGGTTAGGTTTAGGGTTACGGTTAGCGTACGGGTTAGGGTTAGGTTTAGGGTTAGGGTTAGGGTACGGATTAGGGTTAGGGTAGGAAAGGGTTAGGGTTAGGTTTAGGGTACGGGTTAGGGTTAGGGTACGGGTTAGGGTTAGGGTTATTGTTAGGGTTAGCGTACGGGTTAGGGTTAGGGTTAGGGTTAGGGTACGGTTTAGGGTTAGGGTTAGGGTTAGGGTTAGGGTTAGGAAAGGGTTAGTGTTAGGGTTAGGGTAGGGTTAGGGTACGGGTTAAGTTTAGGGTTAGGGTACGGGTTAGGGTTAGGGTTAGGGTTAGGGTTAGGGTACGGGTTAGGGTTAGGGTTAGGGTTAGGGTTAGGGGTTAGGGGTTACGGTTAGGGTTATGGTTAGAGTTAGGGTTAGGGTACGGGTTAGGGTACGGGTTAGGGTTAGGGTTAGGTTTAGTGTTAGTGTACGGGTTAGTGTTAGGGTTAGGTTTTAGGGTTAGGTTTAGGGTACGGGTTAGGGTACGGGTTAGGGTTAAAGTACGGGTTAGGGTTAGGGTTAAGGTTAGGGTTAGGGTTAGTGGTTAGGGGTTAGTGTTAGGGTAAGGGTTAGGGTTAGGTTTAGGGTACGGGTTAGGGTACGGGTTAGGGTTAGGGTTAGGTTTAGTGTTAGGGTACGGATTAGTGTTAGGGTTAGGTTTAGGTTTAGGGTTAGGGTACTGGTTAGGGTACGGGTTAGGGTTAGGGTACGGGTTAGGGTTCGGGTTAGGGTTAGGGTTAGGTTTAGGAAAGGGTTAGGGTTATGGTTAGGGTACGGGTTAGGTTTAGGTTTAGGGCTAGGGTTAGGGTATGGGTTAGGGTTAAGGTACGGGTTAGGGTTAGGGTACGTGTTAGGGTACGGGTTAGGGTTAGGGTTAGGGTACGGGTTAGGGTTAGGGTTGGGTTAGGGTTTGGGTTAGGGAACGGGTTAGGGTTAGGGTACGGGTTAGGGTATGGGTTAGGGTTAGGTTTAGGGTTAGGGTACTGGTTAGGGTTAGGGTACGGATTAGGGTTAGGGTTAGGGTTAGTGTTAGGGTTAAAGTACGGGTTAGGGTTAGGGTTAAGGTTAGGGTTAGGGTTAGGGTTTAGGGGTTAGTGTTAGGGTAAGGGTTAGGGTTAGGGTTAGGGTACGGGTTAGGGTACGAGTTAGGGTTAGGGTTAGGGTTGGGTACGGGTTAGTGTTAGGGTTAGGGTTCGGGTTGGGGTTAGGGTTAGGGTACGGGTTAGTGTTAGAGTTAGGTTTAGGGTACGGGTTAGCGTTAGGGTACGGGTTAGGATTAGGGTTAGGTTACGGGTCAGGGTTAGGGTTGGGGGTTAGGGTTAGGGTTAGGGTTAGGGTTAGGGTACGGGTTAGGGTTAGGGTACGGGTTAGGTTTAGGGTTAGGGTTAGGGTTAGCGTACGGGTTAGGGTTAGGGTTAGGGTTAGGGTATGGTTTAGGGTTAGGGTACGGGTTACGGTTAGGGTTAGGAAAGGTTTAGGGTTAGGGTAAGGGTACGGGTTAGGGTTAGGGTATGGGATAGGGTTAGGGTTAGGGTTAGGGTTAGGGTTAGGGTTAGCGTACGGGTTAGGGTTAGGGTTAGGGTATGGGTTAGGTTCAGGGTTAGGGTTAGGTTTAGGGTACGGGTTAGGGTTAGGGTTAGGGTTAGGGTAGGGGATAGGGGTTACGGTTAGGGTTATGGTTTGTGTTAGGGTTAGAGTACGGTTTAGGGTACGGGTTAGGGTTAGGGTTAGGTTTAGTGTTTGGGTACGGGTTAGTGTTAGGGTTAGGGTACGGGTTAGGGTTAGGTTTAGGGTTAGGGTTAGGGTACGGGTTAGGTTTAGGGTACGGGTTAGGTTACGTGTTAGGGTTAGGGTACGGGTTAGTGTTAGGGTTAGGGGTTAGGGTTAGGGTTCGGGTTAGGGTTAGGGTACGGTTTAGCGTTAGGGTACGGGTTAGGTTTAGGGTTAGGATTAGGGTCAGGGTTAGCAAAGAATTAGGGTTAGGGTTAGGGTTAGGGTACGGGTTAGGTTTAGGTTTAGGGTACGGGTTTGGGTTAGGGATAGGGTTAGGTTTAGGGTTAGGGTACCGGTTAGGGTTAGGGTTATTGTTAGGGGTTAGGGGTTAGTTTTAGGGTTAGGGTTAGTGTTGGGTACGGGTTGGGGTTAGGGTACGGTTTAGGGTTAGGTTTAGGGTTGGGTACAGTTTAGGGTTAGGGTTAGGGTTCGGGTGGGTGTTAGGGTTAGAGTACGGGTTAGGGTTAGGGTACGGGTTAGGGTTAGGGTTAGGGTTAGGGTTAGCGTACGGGTTAGGGTTAGGGTTAGGGTTAGGGTACGGGTTAGGGTTAGGGTACGGATTAGGGTTAGTGTAGGAAAGGGTTAGGGTTAGGGTTAGGGTACGTGTTAGGGTTAGGGTACGGGTTAGGGTTAGGGTTAGAGTTAGGGTTAGGGTTGGGGTACGAGTTAGGATTAGGTTTAGGGTTGGGTACAGTTTAGTGTTAGGGTTAGGGTTCGGGTTGGGGTTAGGGTTAGGGTACGGGTTAGGGCTAGGGTACGGGTTAGGGTTAGGTTTAGGGTTAGGGTTAGCGTACGGGTTAGGGTTAGGGTTAGGGTTAGGGTACGGGTTAGGGTTAGGGTACGGATTAGGGTTAGTGTAGGAAAGGGTTAGGGTTAGGGTTAGGGTACGTGTTAGGGTTAGGGTACGGGTTAGGGTTAGGGTTAGAGTTAGGGTTAGTGTACGGGTTAGGGTTAGGGTTAGGGTTAGGGTTAGGTTAGGGGTTAGGGTTAGGGTTAGGGTTAGGGTTAGGTTTTGGAAAGGGTTAGTGTTAGGGTTAGGGTAGGGTTAGGGTATGGGTTAAGGTTAGGGTTAGGGTACGAGTTAGGGTTAGGGTTAGGGTTAGGGTACGGGTTAGGGTTAGGGTTAGGGGTTAGGGGTTATGGTTAGGGTTATGGTTAGGGTTAGGGTTAGGGTACGGGTTAGGGTACGGGTTAGGGTTAGGGTATGGGTTCGATTTAGGGTACGGGTTAGGGTTAGGGTACGGGTTAGGGTTAGGGTACGGGTTAGGGTTAGTGTACGGGTTAGGGTTAGGGTTAGGGTTAGGGTACGGGTTAGGGTTAGGGTACGGGTTAGGTTTAGGGTTAGGGTACTTGTTAGGGTTAGGGTTAAGTGTTAGGGTTAGGGTTAAGGTTAGGGTACGGGTTAGGGGTAGGGTTAGGGTTAGGGTTAGAGTTAGGGTTAGCCTACGGGTTAGGGTTAGGTTTAGGGTTAGGGTTAGGGTTAGGGTACGGGTTAGGGTTAGTGTACGGGTTAGGGTTAGGGTTAGGGTACGGTTTAGGGTTAGGTTTAGGTTTAGGGTACGGGTTAGGGTTAGGGTTAGGGGTTAGGGTAGTGTACGGGTTAGGGGTAGGGTTAGGTTTAGGTTACGGATTAGGGTTAGGGTTAGGGTTAGTGTTAGGTTTAAAGTACGGGTTAGGGTTAGGGTTAGGGTTAGGGTTACGGTTAGGGGTTATGGGTTAGTGTTAGTGTAAGGGTTAGGGTTAGGGTTAGGGTACGGGTTAGGGTACGAGTTAGGGTTAGGGTTAGGGTTGGGTACAGTTTAGGGTTAGGGTTAGGGTTCGGTTTGGGGTTAGGGTTAGGGTACGGGTTAGGGTTAGATTTAGGGTTAGGGTAAGGGTTAGGGTACGGGTTAGGGTTAGGTTTAGGGTTAGGGTTAGGTTTAGGGTATGGGTTAGGGTTAGGGTTAGGGTTAGGTTTAGGGTACGGGTTAGGGTTAGGGTTAGGGTAAGGGTTAGGTTTAGGGTACGGGTTAGGGTACGGGTTAGGGTACGGGTTAGGGTACGGTTTAGGGTTAGGGTTAGGGTTAGGGCACGGTTTAGGGTTATGGTACCGGTTAGGGTTAGGGTACGGGTTAGGTTTAGGCTTAGCCTACGGGTTAGGGTTAGGGTTAGGGGTTAGGGTTAGGGTTAGGGTTAGGGTACGGGTTAGTGTTAGGGTACGGGTTAGGGTTAGGGTTAGGTTTAGGGTACGGGTTAGGGTTAGGGTACGGGTTAGGATTAGGGTTAGGGTACGGGTTAGGGTTAGGGTTTGGGGTTAGGGTTAGGGTTAGGGTAAGGGTTAGGTTTAGGGTACGGGTTAGGGTTAGGGTACGGGTTACTGTTAGGGTTAGTGTTACGGTTAGCGTACGGGTTAGGGTTAGGTTTAGGGTTAGGGTACGGATTAGGGTTAGGGTAGGAAAGGGTTAGGGTTAGGGTTAGGGTACGGGTTAGGGTTAGGGTACGGGTTAGGGTTAGGGTTAGAGTTAGGGTTAGCATACGGGTTAGGGTTAGGTTTAGGGTTATGGTTAGGGTTAGGGTACGGGTTAGGGTTAGTGTACGGGTTAGGGTTAGGGTTAGGGTACGGGTTAGGGTTAGGTTTAGGTTTAGGGTACGGGTTAGGGTTAGGGTTAGGGGTTAGGGTAGTGTACGGGTTAGGGGTAGGGTTAGGTTTAGGTTACGGATTAGGGTTAGGGTTAGGGTTAGTGTTAGGTTTAAAGTACGGGTTAGGGTTAGGGTTAGGGTTAGGGTTACGGTTAGGGGTTATGGGTTAGTGTTAGGGTAAGGGTTAGTGTTAGGGTTAGGGTACGGGTTAGGGTACGAGTTAGGGTTAGGGTTAGGGTTGGGTACAGTTTAGGGTTAGGGTTAGGGTTCGGTTTGGGGTTAGGGTTAGGATACGGGTTAGGGTTAGATTTAGGGTTAGGGTAAGGGTTAGGGTACGGGTTAGGGTTAGGGTTAGGGTTAGGGTTAGGTTTAGGGTATGGGTTAGGGTTAGGGTTAGGGTTAGGTTTAGGGTACGGGTTAGGGTTAGGGTTAGGGTAAGGGTTAGGTTTAGGGTACGGGTTAGGGTACGGGTTAGGGTACGGGTTAGGGTACGGTTTAGGGTTAGGGTTAGGGTTAGGGCACGGTTTAGGGTTATGGTACCG
>JAVLSZ010000368.1:42500-52500 GCA_032313775.1 Urocyon cinereoargenteus
GGGTTAGTGTTAGGGTTAAAGTATGTGTTAGGGTTAGGGTTAGGGTTAGGGTTAGGGGTTAGGGGTTAGTGTTAGGGTAAGGGTTAGGGTTAGGGTTAGGGTACGGGTTAGGGTACGAGTTACGGTTAGTGTTAGGGTTGGGTACAGTTTAGGGTTACGGTTAGGGTTCAGGTTGGGGTTAGGGTTAGGGTACGGGTTAGGGTTAGAGTTAGGGTTAGGGTAAGGGTTAGGGTACGGGTTAGGGTTAGGGTTAGGGTTAGAGTTAGGTTTAGGGTACGGGTTATGGTTAGGGTAAGGTTTAGGTTTAGGGTACGGGTTAGGGTTAGGGTTAGGGTAAGCGTTAGGGTTAGGGTACGGGTTAGGGTACGGGTTAGGGTTAGGGTACAGGTTAGGGTACGGGTTAGGGTTAGGGTTAGGGTTAGGGTTAGGGTTAGGGCACGGTTTAGGGTTAGGGTACCGGTTAGGGTTAGGGTACGGGTTAAGGTTAGGCTTAGCGTACGGGTTAGGGTTAGGGTTAGGGGTTAGGGTTAGGGTTAGGTTTAGGGTACGGGTTAGTGTTAGGGTACGGGTTAGGGTTAGGGTTAGGTTTAGGGTAAGGGTTAGGTTTAGGGTACGGGTTAGGTTTAGGGTTAGGGCGTGGGTTAGGGTTAGGGTTTGGGGTTAGGGTTAGGGTTAGGGTTAGGGTTAGGGTTAGGGTATGGGTTAGGGTTAGGGTACGGGTTAGGGTTAGGGGTTAGGGGTTACGGTTAGGGTTATGGTTAGAGTTAGGGTTAGGGTACGGGTTAGGGTACGGGTTAGGGTTAGGGTTAGGTTTAGTGTTAGTGTACGGGTTAGTGTTAGGGTTAGGTTTTAGGGTTAGGTTTAGGGTACGGGTTAGGGTACGGGTTAGGGTTAAAGTATGGGTTAGGGTTAGGGTTAAGGTTAGGGTTAGGGTTAGGGGTTAGGGGTTAGTGTTAGGGTAAGGGTTAGGGTTAGGTTTAGGGTACGGGTTAGGGTACGGGTTAGGGTTAGTGTTAGGTTTAGTGTTAGGGTACGGATTAGTGTTAGGGTTAGGTTTAGGTTTAGGGTTAGGGTACTGGTTAGGGTACGGGTTAGGGTTAGGTTACGGGTTAGGGTTCGGGTTAGGGTTAGGGTTAGGTTTAGGAAAGGGTTAGGGTTATGGTTAGGGTACGGGTTAGGTTTAGGTTTAGGGCTAGGGTTAGGGTATGGGTTAGGGTTAAGGTACGGGTTAGGGTTAGGGTACGTGTTAGGGTACGGGTTAGGGTTAGGGTTAGGGTACGGGTTAGGGTTAGGGTTGGGTTAGGGTTTGGGTTAGGAACGGGTTAGGGTTAGGGTACGGGTTAGGGTATGGGTTAGGGTTAGGTTTAGGGTTAGGGTACTGGTTAGGGTTAGGGTACGGATTAGGGTTAGGGTTAGGGTTAGTGTTAGGGTTAAAGTACGGGTTAGGGTTAGGGTTAAGGTTAGGGTTAGGGTTAGGTTTTAGGGGTTAGTGTTATGGTAAGGGTTAGGGTTAGGGTTAGGGTACGGGTTAGGGTACGAGTTAGGGTTAGGGTTAGGGTTGGGTACGGGTTAGTGTTAGGGATAGGGTTCGGGTTGCGGTTAGGGTTAGGGTACGGGTTAGTGTTAGAGTTAGGTTTAGGGTACGGGTTAGCGTTAGGGTACGGGTTAGGATTAGGGTTAGGTTACGGGTCAGGGTTAGGGTTGGGGGTTAGGGTTAGGGTTAGGGTTAGGGTACGGGTTAGGGTTAGGGTACGGTTTAGGGTTAAAGTACGGGTTAGGGTTAGGGTTAAGGTTAGGGTTAGGGTTAGGGGTTAGGGGTTAGTGTTAGTGTAAGGGTTAGGGTTAGGTTTAGGGTACGGGTTAGGGTACGGTTTAGGGTTAGGGTTAGGTTTAGTGTTAGGGTACGGATTAGTGTTAGGGTTAGGTTTAGGTTTAGGGTTAGGGTACGGGTTAGGGTACGGGTTAGGGTTAGGGTACGGGTTAGGGTTAGGGTTAGGGTTAGGTTTAGGAAAGGGTTAGGTTTATGGTTAGGGTACGGGTTAGGTTTAGGTTTAGGGTTAGGGTTAGGGTATGGGTTAGGGTTAAGGTACGGGTTAGGGTTAGGGTACGTGTTAGGGTACGGGTTAGGGTTAGGGTTAGGGTACGGGTTAGGGTTAGGGTTGGGTTAGGGTTTGGGTTAGGGAACGGGTTAGGGTTAGGGTACGGGTTAGGGTACGGGTTAGGGTTAGGTTTAGGATTAGGGTACTGGTTAGGGTTAGGGTACGGATTAGGGTTAGGGTTAGGGTTAGTGTTAGGGTTAAAGTACGGGTTAGAGTTAGGGTTAAGGTTAGTGTTAGGGTTAGGGTTTAGGGGTTAGTTTTAGGGTAAGGGTTAGGGTTAGGGTTAGGGTACGGGTTAGGGTACGAGTTAGGGTTAGGGTTAGGGTTGGGTACGGGTTAGTGTTAGGGATAGGGTTTGGGTTGGGGTTAGGGTTAGGGTACGGGTTAGTGTTAGAGTTAGGTTTAGGGTACGGGTTAGCGTTAGGGTACGGGTTAGGATTAGGGTTAGGTTACGGGTCAGGGTTAGGGTTGGGGGTTAGGTTTAGGGTTAGGGTTAGGGTTAGGGTACGGGTTAGGGTTAGGGTACGGGTTATGGTTAGGGTTAGGGTTAGGGTTAGCGTACGGGTTAGGGTAAGGGTTAGGGTTAGGGTATGGGTTAGGGTTAGGGTACGGGTTAGGGTTAGGGTACGTGTTAGGATACGGGTTAGGGTTAGGGTTAGGGTACGGTTTAGGGTTAGGGTTGGGTTAGGGTTAGGGTTAGGGTAGGAAAGGGTTAGGGTTAGGTTTAGGGTACGGGTTAGGGTTAGGGTACGGGTTAGGTTTAGGGTTATTGTTAGGGTTAGCGTATGGGTTAGGGTTAGGGTTAGGGTTAGGGTACGGGTTAGGGTTAGGGTTAGGGTTAGGGTTAGGGTTAGGGTACGGGTTAGGGTTAGGGATAGGGTTAGGGTTAGGGGTTAGGGGTTACGGTTAGGGTTATGGTTAGAGTTAGGGTTAGGGTACGGGTTAGGGTACGGGTTAGGGTTAGGGTTAGGTTTAGTGTTAGTGTACGGGTTAGTGTTAGGGTTAGGTTTTAGGGTTCGGTTTAGGGTACGGGTTAGTGTACGGGTTAGGGTTAAAGTACGGGTTAGGGTTAGGGTTAAGGTTAGTGTTAGGTTTAGGGGTTAGGGGTTAGTGTTAGGGTAAGGGTTAGGGTTAGGTTTAGGGTACGGGTTAGGGTACGGGTTAGGGTTAGGGTTAGGTTTAGTGTTAGGGTACGGATTAGTGTTAGGGTTAGGTTTAGGTTTAGGGTTAGGGTACGGGTTAGGGTACGGGTTAGGGTTAGGGTACGGGTTAGGGTTAGGGTTAGGGTTAGGGTTAGGTTTAGGAAAGGGTTAGGGTTATGGTTAGGGTACGGGTTAGGTTTAGGTTTAGGGTTAGGGTTAGGGTATGGGTTAGGGTTAAGGTACGGGTTAGGGTTAGGGTACGTGTTAGGGTACGGGTTAGGGTTAGGGTTAGGGTACGGGTTAGGGTTAGGGTTGGGTTAGGGTTTGGGTTAGGGAACGGGTTAGGGTTAGGGTACGGGTTAGGGTACGGGTTAGGGTTAGGTTTAGGATTAGGGTACTGGTTAGGGTTAGGGTACGGATTAGGGTTAGGGTTAGGGTTAGTGTTAGGGTTAAAGTACGGGTTAGGGTTAGGGTTAAGGTTAGGGTTAGGGTTAGGGTTTAGGGGTTAGTGTTAGGGTAAGGGTTAGGGTTAGGGTTAGGGTACTGTTTAGGGTACGAGTTAGGGTTAGGGTTAGGGTTGGGTACGGGTTAGTGTTAGGGTTAGGGTTCGGGTTGGGGTTAGGGTTAGGGTACGGGTTAGTGTTAGAGTTAGGTTTAGGGTACGGGTTAGCGTTAGGGTACGGGTTAGGATTAGGGTTAGGATACGGGTCAGGGTTAGGGTTGGGGGTTAGGGTTAGGGTTAGGGTTAGGGTTAGGGTACGGGTTAGGGTTAGGTTACGGGTTAGGGTTAGGGTTAGGGTTAGGATTAGGTTTTGGAAAGGGTTAGGGTTATGGTTAGGGTACGGGTTAGGTTTAGGTTTAGGGTTAGTGTTAGGGTATGGGTTAGGGTTAAGGTACGGGTTAGGTTTAGGGTACGGGTTAGGGTACGTGTTAGGGTTAGGGTACGGGTTAGGGTTAGGGTTAGGGGTTAGGGTTAGGGTTAGGGTTAGGGTTAGCGTACGGGTAGGGGTTAGGGTACGGCTTAGGGTTAGCGATAGGGTACGGGTTAGGGTGAGGTTACGTGTTAGGGTTAGGGTTAGGGTACGTGTTAGGGTTAGGGTTAGGGTTTTGGGTTAGGGTTAGGGTACGGGTTAGGGTTAGGGTTAGGGTATGGGTTAGGGTTAGGGTACGGGTTAGGGTTAGGGTTAGGGTACAGGTATGGTTTAGGGTTAGGGGTTAGGGTTAGGGTTAGGGTTAGTGTAGGGTTAGGGTACGGGTTAGGGTTAGGGTACGGGTTAGGGTTAGGGTTAGGGTTAGGGTTAGGGTTAAGGTTAGCGTAACGGTTAGGGTTAGGGTTAGGGTTAGGGTTAGGTTTAGGGTACGGGTTAGGGTTAGGGTACGGGTTAGGGTTAGGGTACGGGTTAGGGTACGGGTTAGGGTACGGGTTAGGGTTAGGGTTAGGTTTAGGAAAGTGTTAGGGTTAGGGTTAGGGTACGGGTTAGGGTTAGGTTTAGGGGTAGGGTTAGGGTTAGGGTACGGGTTAGGGTTAGGGTACGGGTTAAGGTTATGGTACGGGTTATGGTACGGGTTAGCGATAGGGTTAGGGTACGGATTTGTTTAGGGTACCGGTTAGGGTTAGGTTTAGGGTTAGGGTTAGGTTTAGGGTACGGGTTAGGGTTAGGGTTAGGGTTAGGGTTAGGGTACGGGTTAGGGTACGTGTTAGGGTTAGGGTACGGGTTAGGGTACGTGTTAGGTTTAGGGTACGGGTTAGGGTTAGGGTACGTGTTAGGGTTAGGGTACGGGTTAGGGTTAGAATTAGGGTTAGGGTTAGGGTACGGGTTAGGTTTAGGGTACGGGTTAGGGTTAGGGTTAGGGTACGTGTTAGGGTTAGGGTTAGGGGTTAAGGTTAGGGTTAGGGTTAGGGTACGGGTTAGGGGTAGGGTACGGGCTAGGGTTAGGGTTAGGGTTAGGGTTAGAGTTAGGGTTAGCGTACGGGTTAGGGTTAGGGTTAGGGTAGAGTTAGGGTACGGGTTAGGGTTAGTGTACGGGTTATGGTTAGGGTTAGGGTTAGGGTACGGTTTAGGGTTAGGGTTAGGTTTAGGGTACGGTTTAGGGTTAGGGTTAGGTGTTAGGGTAGTGTACGGGTTAGGGTTAGGTTTAGGGTTAGGGAACGGATTAGGGTTAGTGTTAGGGTTAGTGTTAGGGTTAAAGTATGTGTTAGGGTTAGGGTTAGGGTTAGGGGTTAGGGGTTAGTGTTAGGGTAAGTGTTAGGGTTAGGGTACGGGTTAGGGTACGGGTTAGGGTATGAGTTACGGTTAGTGTTAGGGTTGGGTACAGTTTAGGGTTAGGGTTAGGGTTCGGGTTGGGGTTAGGGTTAGGGTACAGGTTAGGGTTAGAGTTAGGGTTAGGGTAAGGGTTAGGGTACGGGTTAGGGTTAGGGTTAGGGTTAGTGTTAGGTTTAGGGTACGGGTTATGGTTAGGGTTAGGGTTAGGTTTAGGGTACGGGTTAGGGTTAGGGTTAGGGTAAGCGTTAGGTTTAGGGTACGGGTTAGGGTACGGGTTAGGGTTAGGGTACGGGTTAGGGTACGGGTTATGGTTAGGGTTAGGGTTAGAGTTAGGGCACGGTTTAGGGTTAGGGTACCGGTTAGGTTTAGGGTACGGGTTAGGGTTAGGCTTAGCGTACGGGTTAGGGTTAGGGTTAGGGGTTAGGGTTAGGTTTAGGTTTAGGGTACGGGTTAGTGTTAGGGTACGGGTTAGGGTTAGGGTTAGGTTTAGGGTAAGGGTTAGGGTTAGGGTACAGGTTAGGTTTAGGGTTAGGGCGTGGGTTAGGGTTAGGGTTTGGGGTTAGGCTTAGGGTTAGGGTTAGGGTTAGGGTTAGGGTTAGGGTACGGGTTAGGGTTAGGGTACGGGTTAGGGTTAGGTTTAGTGTTACGGTTAGCGTACGGGTTAGGGTTAGGTTTAGGGTTAGGGTTAGGGTACGGATTAGGGTTACGGTAGGAAAGGGTTAGGGTTAGGTTTAGGGTACGGGTTAGGGTTAGGGTACGGGTTATGGTTAGGGTTATTGTTAGGGTTAGCGTACGGGTTAGGGTTAGGGTTAGGGTTAGGGTACGGTTTAGGGTTAGGGTTAGGGTTAGGGTTAGGGTTAGGAAAGGGTTAGTGTTAGGGTTAGGGTAGGGTTAGGGTACGGGTTAAGGTTAGGGTTAGGGTACGGGTTAGGGTTAGGGTTAGGGTTAGGGTTAGGGTACGGGTTAGGGTTAGGGTTAGGGTTTGGGTTAGGGGTTAGGGGTTACGGTTAGGGTTATGGTTAGAGTTAGGGTTAGGGTACGGGTTAGGGTACGGGTTAGGGTTAGGGTTAGGTTTAGTGTTAGTGTACGGGTTAGTGTTAGGGTTAGGTTTTAGGGTTAGGTTTAGGGTACGGGTTAGGGTACGGGTTAGGGTTAAAGTACGGGTTAGAGTTAGGGTTAAGGTTAGGTTTAGGGTTAGGGGTTAGGGGTTAGTGTTAGGGTAAGGGTTAGGGTTAGGTTTAGGGTACGGGTTAGGGTACGGGTTAGGGTTAGGGTTAGGTTTAGTGTTAGGGTACGGATTAGTGTTAGGTTTAGGTTTAGGTTTAGGGTTAGGGTACGGGTTAGGGTACGGGTTAGGGTTAGGGTACGGGTTAGGGTTCGGGTTAGGGTTAGGGTTAGGTTTAGGAAAGGGTTAGGGTTATGGTTAGGGTACGGGTTAGGTTTAGGTTTAGGGCTAGGGTTAGGGTATGGGTTAGGGTTAAGGTACGGGTTAGGGTTAGGGTACGTGTCAGGGTACGGGTTAGGGTTAGGGTTAGGGTACGGGTTAGGGTTAGGGTTAGGGTTAGGGTTAGCGTACGGGTTAGGGTTAGGGTTAGGGTTAGGGTATGGTTTAGGGTTAGGGTACGGGTTACGGTTAGGGTTAGGAAAGGTTTAGGGTTAGGGTAAGGGTACGGGTTAGGGTTAGGGTATGGGATAGGATTAGGGTTAGGGTTAGGGTTAGGGTTAGGGTTAGGGTTAGCTTACGGGTTAGGGTTAGGGTTAGGGTATGGGTTAGGTTTAGGGTTAGGGTTAGGTTTAGGGTACGGGTTAGGGTTAGGGTTAGGGTTAGGGTTAGGGGATAGGTGTTACGGTTAGGGTTATGGTTTGTGTTAGGGTTAGAGTACGGTTTAGGGTACGGGTTAGGGTTAGGGTTAGGTTTAGTGTTAGGGTACGGGTTAGTGTTAGGGTTAGGGTACGGGTTAGGGTTAGGTTTAGGGTTAGGGTTAGGGTACGGGTTAGGTTTAGGGTACGGGTTAGGTTACGTGTTAGGGTTAGGGTACGGGTTGGTGTTAGGGTTAGGGGTTAGGGTTAGGTTTCGGGTTAGGGTTAGGGTACGGTTTAGCGTTAGGGTACGGGTTAGGGTTAGGGTTAGGATTAGGGTTAGGGTTAGCAAAGGGTTAGGGTTAGGGTTAGGGTTAGGGTACGGGTTAGGTTTAGGTTTAGGGTACGGGTTTGGGTTAGGGATAGGGTTAGGTTTAGGGTTAGGGTACGGGTTAGGGTTAGGGTTATTGTTAGGGGTTAGGGGTTAGTTTTAGGGTTAGGGTTAGTGTTAGGGTACGGGTTAGGGTTAGGGTACGGGTTAGGGTTAGGTTTATGGTTGGGTACAGTTTAGGGTTAGGGTTAGGGTTCGGGTTGGTGTTAGGGTTAGAGTACGGGTTAGGGTTAGGGTACGGGTTAGGGTTAGGGTTAGGGTTAGGGTTAGCATACGGGTTAGGGTTAGGGTTAGGGTTAGGGTTAGGGTTAGGGTTGGGGTACGAGTTAGGGTTAGGGTTAGGGTTGGGTACAGTTTAGTGTTAGGGTTAGGGTTTGGGTTGGGGTTAGGGTTAGGGTACGGGTTAGGGTACGGGTTAGGGTTAGGTTTAGGGTTAGGGTTAGCGTACGGGTTAGGGTTAGGGTTAGGGTTAGGGTACGGGTTAGGGTTAGGGTACGGATTAGGGTTAGTGTAGGAAAGGGTTAGGGTTAGGGTTAGGGTACGTGTTAGGGTTAGGGTACGGGTTAGGGTTAGGGTTAGAGTTAGGGTTAGTGTACGGGTTAGGGTTAGGGTTAGGGTTAGGGTTAGGGTACGGGTTAGGGTTAGGGTTAGGGTTAGGGTTAGGTTTTGGAAAGGGTTAGTGTTAGGGTTAGGGTAGGGTTAGGGTACGGGTTAAGGTTAGGGTTAGGGTACGAGTTAGGGTTAGGGTTAGGGTTAGGGTACGGGTTAGGGTTAGGGTTAGGGGTTAGGGGTTATGGTTAGGGTTATGGTTAGGGTTAGGGTTAGGTTACGGGTTAGGGTACGGGTTAGGGTTAGGGTATGGGTTCGATTTAGGGTACGGGTTAGGGTTAGGGTACGGGTTAGGGTTAGGGTACGGGTTAGGGTTAGTGTACGGGTTAGGGTTAGGGTTAGGGTTAGGGTACGGGTTAGGGTTAGGGTACGGGTTAGGTTTAGGGTTAGGGTACTTGTTAGGGTTAGGGTTAAGTGTTAGGGTTAGGGTTAAGGTTAGGGTACGGGTTAGGGGTAGGGTTAGGGTTAGGGTTAGAGTTAGGGTTAGCCTACGGGTTAGGGTTAGGTTTAGGGTTAGGGTTAGGGTTAGGGTACGGGTTAGGGTTAGTGTACGGGTTAGGGTTAGGGTTAGGGTACGGTTTAGGGTTAGGTTTAGGTTTAGGGTACGGGTTAGGGTTAGGGTTAGGGGTTAGGGTAGTGTACGGGTTAGGGTTAGGGTTAGGGTTAGGGTACGGATTAGGGTTAGGGTTAGGGTTAGTGTTAGGTTTAAAGTACGGGTTAGGGTTAGGGTTAGGGTTAGGGTTAGGGTTACGGTTAGGGGTTATGGGTTAGTGTTAGGGTAAGGGTTAGGGTTAGGGTTAGGGTACGGGTTAGGGTACGAGTTAGGGTTAGGGTTAGGGTTGGGTACAGTTTAGGGTTAGGGTTAGGGTTCGGTTTGGGGTTAGGGTTAGGGTACGGGTTAGGGTTAGATTTAGGGTTAGGGTAAGGGTTAGGGTACGGGTTAGGGTTAGGGTTAGGGTTAGGGTTAGGTTTAGGGTACGGGTTAGGGTTAGGGTTAGGGTTAGGTTTAGGGTACGGGTTAGGGTTAGGGTTAGGGTAAGGGTTAGGGTTAGGGTACGGGTTAGGGTACTGGTTAGGGTTAGGGTACGGGTTAGGTTTAGGCTTAGCGTACGGGTTAGGGTTAGGGTTAGGGGTTAGGGTTAGGGTTAGTGTTAGGGTACGGGTTAGTGTTAGGGTACGGGTTAGGGTTAGGGTTAGGTTTAGGGTACGGGTTAGGGTTAGGGTACGGGTTAGGATTAGGGTTAGGGTATGGGTTAGGGTTAGGGTTTGGGGTTAGGTTTAGGGTTAGGGTAAGGGTTAGGTTTAGGGTACGGGTTAGGGTTAGGGTACGGGTTACTGTTAGGGTTAGGGTTACGGTTAGCGTACTGGTTAGGGTTAGTTTTAGGGTTAGGGTACGGATTAGGGTTAGTGTAGGAAAGGGTTAGGGTTAGGGTTAGGGTACGGGTTAGGGTTAGGGTACGGGTTAGGGTTAGGGTTAGAGTTAGGGTTAGCATACGGGTTAGGGTTAGGGTTAGGGTTAGGGTACGGGTTAAGGTTAGGGTTAGGTTTAGGGTTAGGGTTAGGAAAGGGTTAGTGTTAGGGTTAGGGTAGGGTTAGGGTACGGGTTAAGGTTAGGGTTAGGGTACGGGTTAGGTTTAGGGTTAGGGTTAGGGTACGGGTTAGGGTTAGGGTTAGGTTTAGGGTTAGGGGTTAGGG
>JAVLSZ010000368.1:57500-65000 GCA_032313775.1 Urocyon cinereoargenteus
ATAGGGTACGGGTTAGGGTTAGGCTTAGCGTACGGGTTAGGGTTAGGGTTAGGGGTTAGGGTGTAGGGTTAGGGTACGGGTTAGGGTTAGGGTACGGGTTAGGGTTAGGGTTAGGGTTAGGGTTAGCGTACGGGTTAGGGTTAGGGTTAGGTTTAGGGTACGTTTTAGGGTTAGCGTACGGGTTAGGGTTAGGGTTAGGAAAGAGATAGGGTTAGGGTTAGGGTACGGGTTAGGGTTAGGGTACGGGTTAGGTTTAGGGTTAGAGTTAGGGTTAGCGTACGGGTTAGGGTTAGGGTTAGGGTTAGGGTTAGGGTTAGGGTACGGGTTAGGGTTAGGGTACGGGTTAGGGTTAGGTTTAGGGTTAGGGTTAGGGTTAGGAAAGGGTTAGTGTTAGGGTTAGGGTTAGGGTTAGGGTACGGGTTAAGGTTAGGGTTAGGGTACGGGTTAGGGTACGGGTTAGGGTTAGGGTACGGGTTAGGGTTAGGGTTAGGGTTAGGGTTAGGGTTAGGGTTAGGGTTAGGTGTTAGGGGTTACGGTTAGGGTTATGATTAGGGTTAGGGTTAGGGTACGGGTTAGGTTACGGGTTAGGGTTAGGGTACGGGTTAGGGTACGGTTTAGGGTACGGGTTAGGGCACGGGTTAGGGTTAGGGTTAGGGTACGGGTTAGGGTTAGGGTAGGGGTTAGGGTTAGGGTTAGTGTACGGGTTAGGTTTAGGGTACGGGTTAGGGTACGTGTTAGGGTTAGGGTACGGGTTAGGGTTAGGGTTAGGGTTTAGGGTTAGGTTTAGTGTTAGGGTTAGCGTACGGGTTAGGGTTAGGGTACGGCTTAGGGTTAGCGATAGGGTACGGGTCAGGGTGAGGTTATGTGTTAGGGTTAGGGTTAGGGTATGTGTTAGGGTTAGGGTTAGGGGTTAGGGTTAGGGTTAGTGTACGGGTTAGGGTTAGGGTTAGTGTACGGGTTAGGGTTAGGGTACGGGTTAGGGTTAGGGTTAGGGTACAGGTATGGTTTAGGGTTAGGGGTTAGGGTTAGGGTTAGGGTTAGTGTAGGGTTAGGGTACGGGTTAGGATTAGGGTACGGGTTAGGGTTAGGGTTAGGGTTAGGGTTAGCGTAACGGTTAGGGTTAGGGTTAGGGTTAGGGTTAGGGTTAGGTTTAGGTTTAGGGTACGGGTTAGGTTTCGGGTACGGGTTAGGGTTAGGGTACGGGTTATGGTACGGGTTAGGGTTAGGGTTAGGTTTAGGAAAGGGTTAGGGTTAGGGTTAGGGTACGGGTTAGGGTTAGGTTTAGGGGTAGGGTTAGGGTTAGGGTACGGGTTAGGGTTAGGCTACGGGTTAAGGTTATGGTACGGGTTATGGTACGGGTTAGCGATAGGGTTAGGGTACGGATTTGTTTAGGGTACCGGTTAGGGTTAGGTTTAGGGTTAGGGTTAGGTTTAGGGTACGGGTTAGTGTTAGGGTTAGGGTTAGGGTTAGGGTACGGGTTAGGGTACGGGTTAGGGTTAGGGTACGGGTTAGGGTACGTGTTAGGTTTAGGGTACGGGTTAGGGTTAGGGTACGGGTTAGGGTTAGGGTACGGGTTAGGGTTAGGATTAGGGTTAGGGTTAGGGTACGGGTTAGGTTTAGGGTACGGGTTAGGGTTAGGGTTAGGGTACGTGTTAGGGTTAGGGTTAGGGGTTAAGGTTAGGGTTAGGGTTAGGGTACGGGTTAGGGGTAGGGTAAGGGCTAGGGTTAGGGTTAGGGTTAGGGTTAGAGTTAGGGTTAGTGTACGGGTTAGGGTTAGGGTAGAGTTAGGGTACGGGTTAGGGTTAGTGTACGGGTTAGGGTTAGGGTTAGGGTACGGGTTAGGGTTATGGTTAGGTTTAGGGTACGGGTTAGGGTTAGGGTTAGGTGTTAGGGTAGTGTACGGTTTAGGGTTGGGTTTAGGGTTAGGGAACGGATTAGGGTTAGGGTTAGGGTTAGTGTTAGGGTTAAAGTATGTGTTAGGGTTAGGGTTAGGGGTTAGTGTTAGGGTAAGGGTTAGGGTTAGGGTTAGGGTACGGGTTAGGGTACGAGTTACGATTAGTGTTAGGGTTGGGTACAGTTTATGGTTAGGGTTAGGGTTCGGGTTGGGGTTAGGGTTAGGGTACGGGTTAGGGTTAGAGTTAGGGTTAGGGTAAGGGTTAGGGTACGGGTTAGGGTTAGGGTTAGGGTTAGAGTTAGGTTTAGGGTACGGGTTATGGTTAGGGTTAGGGTTATGTTTAGGGTACGGGTTAGGGTTAGGGTTAGGGTAAGCGTTAGGGTTAGGGTACGGGTTAGGGTACGGGTTAGGGTTAGGGTACGGGTTAGGGTACGGGTTAGGTTTAGGGTTAGGGTTAGGGTTAGGGCACGGTTTAGGGTTAGGGTACCGGTTAGGGTTAGGGTACGGGTTAAGGTTAGGCTTAGCGTACGGGTTAGGGTTAGGGGTTAGGGTTAGGGTTAGGTTTAGGGTACGGGTTAGTGTTAGGGTACGGGTTAGGGTTAGGGTTAGGTTTAGGGTAAGGGTTAGGTTTAGGGTACGGGTTAGGTTTAGGGTTAGGGCGTGGGTTAGGGTTAGGGTTTGGGGTTAGGGTTAGGGTTAGGGTTAGGGTTAGGTTTAGGGTACGGGTTAGGGTTAGGGTACGGGTTAGGGTTAGGGGTTAGGGGTTACGGTTAGGGTTATGGTTAGAGTTAGGGTTAGGGTACGGGTTAGGGTTCGGGTTAGGGTTAGGGTTAGGTTTAGTGTTAGTGTACGGGTTAGTGTTAGGGTTAGGTTTTAGGGTTAGGTTTAGGGTAAGGGTTAGGGTACGGGTTAGGGTTAAAGTACGGGTTAGGGTTAGGGTTAAGGTTAGGGTTAGGGTTAGGGGTTAGGGGTTATTGTTAGGGTAAGGGTTAGGGTTAGGTTTAGGGTACGGGTTAGGGTACGGGTTAGGGTTAGGGTTAGGTTTAGTGTTAGGGTACGGATTAGTGTTAGAGTTAGGTTTAGGTTTAGGGTTAGGGTACGGGTTAGGGTACGGGTTAGGGTGAGGGTACGGGTTAGGGTTAGGGTTAGGGTTAGGGTTAGGTTTAGGAAAGTGTTAGGTTTATGGTTAGGGTACGGGTTAGGTTTAGGTTTAGGGTTAGGGTTAGGGTATGGGTTAGGGTTAAGGTACCGGTTAGGGTTAGGGTACGTGTTAGGGTACGGGTTAGGGTTAGGGTTAGGGTACGGGTTAGGGTTAGGGTTGGGTTAGGGTTTGGGTTAGGGAACGGGTTAGGGTTAGGGTACGGGTTAGGGTACGGGTTAGGGTTAGGTTTAGGATTAGGGTACTGGTTAGGGTTAGGGTATGGATTAGGGTTAGGGTTAGGGTTAGTGTTAGGGTTAAAGTACGGGTTAGAGTTAGGGTTAAGGTTAGTGTTAGGGTTAGGGTTTAGGGGTTAGTGTTAGGGTAAGGGTTAGGGTTAGGGTTAGGGTACGGGTTAGGGTACGAGTTAGGGTTAGGGTTAGGGTTGGGTACGGGTTAGTGTTAGGGATAGGGTTTGGGTTGGGGTTAGGGTTAGGGTACGGGTTAGTGTTAGAGTTAGGTTTAGGGTACGGGTTAGCGTTAGGGTACGGGTTAGGATTAGGGTTAGGTTACGGGTCAGGGTTAGGGATGGGGGTTAGGTTTAGGGTTAGGGTTAGGGTTAGGGTACGGGTTAGGGTTAGGGTACGGGTTAGGGTTAGGGTTAGCATACGGGTTAGGGTTAGGGTTAGGGTTAGGGTATGGGTTAGGGTTAGGGTACGGGTTAGGGTTAGGGTTAGGGTTAGGGTTAGGTTTAGGAAAGGGTTAGGGTTAGGGTTAGGGTACGGGTTAGGTTTAGGGTTAGGGTTAGGGTTAGGGTATGGGTTAGGGTTAAGGTACGGGTTACGGTTAGGGTACGTGTTAGGGTACGGGTTAGGGTTAGGGGTAGGGTACGGTTTAGGGTTAGGGTTGGGTTAGGGTTAGGGTTAGGGTAGGAAAGGGTTAGGGTTAGGTTTAGGGTACGGGTTAGGGTTAGGGTACGGGTTAGGGTTAGGGTTATTGTTAGGGTTAGCGTATGGTTTAGGGTTAGGGTTAGGGTTAGGGTACGGGTTAGGGTTAGGGTTAGGGTTAGGGTTAGGGTACGGGTTAGGGTTAGGGTTAGGGTTAGGGTACGGGTTAGGGTTAGGGTTAGGGTTAGGGTTAGGGGTTAGGCGTTACGGTTAGGGTTATGGTTAGAGTTAGGGTTAGGGTACGCGTTAGGGTACGGGTTAGGGTTAGGGTTAGGTTTAGTGTTAGTGTATGGGTTAGTGTTAGGGTTAGGTTTTAGGGTTAGGTTTAGGGTACGGGTTCGGGTACGGGTTAGGGTTAAAGTACGGGTTAGGGTTAGGGTTAAGGTTAGGGTTAGGTTTAGTGTTAGGGTACGGATTAGTGTTAGGGTTAGGTTTAGGTTTAGGGTTAGGGTACGGGTTAGGGTACGGGTTAGGGTTAGGGTACGGGTTAGGGTTAGGGTTAGGGTTAGGGTTAGGTTTAGGAAAGGGTTAGGGTTATGGTTAGGGTACGGGTTAGGTTTAGGTTTAGGGTTAGGGTTAGGGTATGGGTTAGGGTTAAGGTACGGGTTAGGGTTAGGGTACGTGTTAGGGTACGGGTTAGGGTTAGGGTTAGGATTAGGGTACGGGTTAGGGTTCGGGTTGGGGTTAGGGTTAGGGTAAGGGTTAGTGTTAGAGTTAGGTTTAGGGTACGGGTTAGCGTTAGGGTACGGGTTAGGATTAGGGTTAGGTTACGGGTCAGGGTTAGGGTTGGGGGTTAGGGATAGGGTTAGGGTTAGGGTTAGGGTTAGGGTACAGGTTAGGGTTAGGGTACGGGTTATGGTTAGGGTTAGGGTTAGGGTTAGCGTACGGGTTAGGGTTAGAGTTAGGGTTAGGGTATGGGTTAGCGTACGGGTTAGGGTTAGAGTTAGGGTTAGGGTATGGGTTAGGGTTAGGGTACGGGTTAGGGTTAGGGTTAGGGTTAGGGTTAGGTTTAGGAAAGGGTTAGGGTTAGGGTTAGGGTACGGGTTAGGTTTAGGGTTAGGGTTAGGGTTAGGGTATGGGTTAGGGTTAAGTTACGGGTTAGGGTTAGGGTACGTGTTAGGGTACGGGTTAGGGTTAGGGTTAGGGTACGGTTTAGGGTTAGGGTTGGGTTAGGGTTAGGGTTAGGGAACGGGTTAAGGTTAGGGTACGGGTTAGGGTACGGGTTAGGGTTAGGGTTAGGTTTAGGGTTAGGGTACTGGTTAGGGTTAGGGTACGGATTAGGGTTAGGGTTAGGGTTAGTGTTAGGGTTAAAGTACGGGTTAGGGTTAGGGTAAAGGTTAGGGTTAGGGTTAGGGTTTAGGGGTTAGTGTTAGGGTAAGGTTTAAGGTTAGGGTTAGGGTACGGGTTAGGGTACGAGTTAGGGTTAGGGTTAGGGTTGGGTACGGGTTAGTGTTAGGGTTAGGGTTCGGGTTGGGGTTAGGGTTAGGGTACGGGTTAGTGTTAGAGTTAGGTTTAGGGTACGGGTTAGCGTTAGGGTACGGGTTAGGATTAGGGTTAGGTTACGGGTCAGGGTTAGGGTTGGGGGTTAGGGTTAGGGTTTGGGTTAGGGTTAGGGTACGGGTTAGGGTTAGGTTACGGGTTAGGGTTAGGGTTAGGGTTAGGGTTAGCGTACGGGTTAGGGTTAGGGTTAGGGTTAGGGTATGGGTTAGGGTTAGGGTACGGGTTACGGTTAGGGTTAGGAAAGGTTTAGGGTTAGGGTAAGGGTACGGGTTAGGGTTAGGGTATGGGATAGGGTTAGGGTAAGGGTTAGGGTTAGGGTTAGGGTTAGCGTACGGGTTAGGGTTAGGGTTAGGGTATGGGTTAGGTTCAGGTTTAGGGTTAGGTTTAGGGTACGGGTTAGGGTTAGGGTTAGGGTTAGGGTTAGGGGATAGGGGTTACGGTTATGGTTATGGTTTGTGTTAGGGTTAGGGTACGGGTTAGGGTACGGGTTAGGGTTAGGGTTAGGTTTAGTGTTATGGTACGGGTTAGTGTTAGGGTTAGGGTTAGGGTTAGGAAAGGGTTAGGGTTAGGGTTAGGGTACGGGTTAGGTTTAGGGTTAGGGTTAGGGTTAGGGTACGGGTTAGGTTTAGGGTACGGGTTAGGGTTAGGGTATGGTTTAGGGTACGTTTTAGGGTTAGGGTTCGGGTACGGGTTAGTGTTAGAGTTAGGGTTAGGGTACGGGTTAGGGTTAGTGTTAGGGTTAGGGTACGGGTTAGGGTTAGGGTTAGGTGTTAGTGTTAGGGTACGGGTTAGAGTTAGGGTTAGGTTTAGGGTTAGGTTTAGGGTTCGGGTTAGGGTTAGGGTTAGGTTTAGTGTTAGGGTTAGGTTAAGGGTACGGGTTAGTGTTAGGGTTAGGGTTAGGTTTAGGGTACGGGTTAGGGTACGGGTTAGGGTTAGGGTTAGGGTACGGGTATGGTTTAAGGTTAGGGTTAGGGTTAGGGTAAGGGTTAGGGTACGGGTTAGGGTTAGGGTACGGGTTAGGTTAAGGGTACGGGTTAGGGTTAGGGGACAGGTTAGGGTTAGGGTTAGGGTTAGGAAAAGGTTAGGGTTAGGTTTACGGTACGGGTTAGGGTTAGGGTTAGGGTTAGGGTTAGGGTACGGGTTAGGGTTAGGGTTAGGGTTAGGGTTAGGATTAAGGTACGGGTTAGGGTTAGGGTTAGGGTTAGGTTTAGGTTACGGGTTAGGGTTATGGTTAGGGTACGGGTTAGGGTTAGGTTTAGGGTTAGGGTTAGGGTACGGGTTAGGTTTAGGGTACGGGTTAGGTTACGTGTTAGGGTTAGGGTACGGGTTAGTGTTAGGGTTAGGGGTTAGGGTTAGGGTTAGGGTTAGGGTTAGGGTTAGGGTACGGGTTAGGTTTAGGTTACGGGTTAGGGTTAGGGATAGGTACGGGTTAGGGTGAGGGTACGGGTTAGGGTTAGGGTACGGGTTAGGGTTAGGGTTAGGGTAAGGGTTAGGTTTAGGGTTAGGGTTAAGGTTAGTGTTAGGGTACGGGTTAGGGTTAGGGTTAGGGTTAGGGTTAGGGTTAGGGTTAGTGGTAGGGTTAGCGTACAGGTTAGGGTTAGGGTTCGGGTTAGGGTTAGGGGACGGTTTAGCGTTAGGGTACGGGTTAGGGTTAGGGTTAGGGTTAGGGTTAGGGTTAGGGTTAGCAAAGGGTTAGGGTTAGGGTTAGGGTTAGGGTACGGGTTAGGTTTAGGTTTAGGGTACGGGTTAGGGTTAGGGATAGGGTTAGGTTTAGGGTTAGGGTTAGGGTACGGGTTAGGGTTAGGGTTAGGAAAGGTTTAGGGTTAGGGTAAGGGTACGGGTTAGGGTTAGGGTATGGGATAGGGTTAGGGTTAGGGTTAGGGTTAGGGTTAGGGTTTGCGTACGGGTTAGGGTTAGGGTTAGGGTATGGGTTAGGTTTAGGGTTAGGGTTAGGTTTAGGGTACGGGTTAGGGTTAGGGTTAGGGTTAGGGTTAGGTTTAGGGTTAGGGTTAGGTTTAGGG
>JAVLSZ010000368.1:70000-72500 GCA_032313775.1 Urocyon cinereoargenteus
AGGGTTAGGGTTAGGGTTAGGGTTAGGGTTAGCAAAGGGTTAGGGTTAGGGTTAGGGTTAGGGTACGGGTTAGGTTTAGGTTTAGGGTACGGGTTAGGGTTAGGGATAGGGTTAGGTTTAGGGTTAGGGTTAGGGTAAGGGTTCGGGTTAGGGTTAGGGAGGGAAGGAAAGGTTTAGGGTTAGGGTAAGGGTACGGGTTAGGGTTAGGGTATGGGATAGGGTTAGGGTTAGGGTTAGGGTTAGGGGTAGGGTTAGGGTTAGGGTTAGCGTACGGGTTAGGGTTAGGGTTAGGGTATGGGTTAGGTTTAGGGTTAGGGTTAGGTTTAGGGTACGGGTTAGGGTTAGGGTTAGGGTTAGGGTTAGGTTAGGGTTAGGGTTAGGTTTAGGGTACGGGTTAGGGTTAGGGTTAGGGTTAGGGATAGGGTTACGGTTAGGGTTATGGTTTGTGTTAGGGTAGGGTAGGGTACGGGTTAGGGTACGGGTTAGGGTTAGGGTTAGGTTTAGTGTTACGGTATGGGTTAGTGTTAGGGTTAGGAAAGGGTTAGGGTTAGGGTTAGGGTACGGGTTAGGTTATGGTTAGGGTTAGGGTTAGGGTACGGGTTAGGTTTAGGGTACGGGTTAGGGTTAGGGTATGTTTAGGGTACGGTTTAGGGTTAGGGTTCGGGTACGGGTTAGTGTTAGGGTTAGGGTTAGGGTACGGGTTAGGGTTAGTGTTAGGGTTAGGGTACGTGTTAGGGTTAGGTTTAGGTGTTAGTGTTAGTGTACGGGTTAGAGTTAGGGTTAGGTTTAGGGTTAGGGTTAGGGTACGGGTTAGGGTTAGGGTTAGGTTTAGTGTTAGGGTTAGGTTAAGGGTACGGGTTAGTATTAGGGTTAGGGTTAGGTTTAGGGTACGGGTTAGGGTACGGGTTAGGGTTAGGGTTAGGGTACGGGTATGGTTTAAGGTTAGGGTTAGGTTTAGGGTAAGGGTTAGGGTACGGGTTAGGGTTACGGTACGGGTTAGGTTAAGGGTACGGGTTAGGGTTAGGGGACAGGTTAGGGTTAGGGTTAGGGTTAGGAAAAGGTTAGGGTTAGGGTTACGGTACGGGTTAGGGTTAGGGTTAGGGTTAGGGTTAGGGTTAGGGTTAGGGTACGGGTTAGGGTTAGGGTTAGGGTTAGGGTTAGGATTAAGGTAAGGGTTAGGGTTAGGGTTAGGGTTAGGTTTAGGTTACGGGTTAGGGTTATGGTTAGGGTACGGGTTAGGGTTAGGTTTAGGGTTAGGTTTAGGGTACGGGTTAGGTTTAGGGTACGGGTTAGGTTACGTGTTAGGGTTAGGGTACGGGTTAGTGTTAGGGTTAGGGGTTAGGGTTAGGGTTAGGGTTAGGGTTCGGGTACGGGTTAGGTTTATGTTACGGGTTAGGGTTAGGGATAGGTACGGGTTAGGGTGAAGGTACGGGTTAGGGATAGGGTACGGGTTAGGGTTAGGGTTAGGGTACGGGTTAGGGTTAGGGTTAGGGTTAAGGTTAGTGTTAGGGTACGGGTTAGGGTTAGGGTTAGGGTTAGTGGTAGGGTTAGCGTACGGGTTAGGGTTAGGGTTAGGGTTAGGGTACGGGTTAGGGTTAGGGTACGGATTAGGGTTAGTGTAGGAAAGGGTTAGGGTTAGGGTTAGGGTACGGGTTAGGGTTAGGGTACGGGTTAGGGTTAGGGTTAGAGTTAGGGTTAGTGTACGGGTTAGGGTTAGGGTTAGGGTTAGGGTTAGGGTACGGGTTAGGGTTAGGGTTAGGGTTAGGGTTAGGTTTTGGAAAGGGTTAGTGTTAGGGTTAGTGTAGGGTTAGGGTACGGGTTAAGGTTAGGGTTAGGGTACGAGTTAGGGTTAGGGTTAGGGTTAGGGTTAGGGTACGGGTTAGGGTTAGGGTTAGGGGTTAGGGGTTATGGTTAGGGTTATGGTTAGGGTTAGGGTTAGGGTACGGGTTAGGGTACGGGTTAGGGTTAGGGTATGGGTTCGATTTAGGGTACGTGTTAGGGTTAGGGTACGGGTTAGGGTTAGGGTACGGGTTAGGGTTAGTGTACGGGTTAGGGTTAGGGTTAGGGTTAGGGTACGGGTTAGGGTTAGGCTACGGGTTAGGTTTAGGGTTAGGTTTAGGGTTAGGGTTAGGGTTAGGGTACGGGTTAGGGTTAGTGTACGGGTTAGGGTTAGGGTTAGGGTACGGGTTAGGGTTAGGTTTAGGTTTAGGGTACGGGTTAGGGTTAGGGTTAGGGGTTAGGGTAGTGTACGGGTTAGGGTTAGGGTTAGGGTTAGGGTACGGATTAGGGTTAGGGTTAGGGTTAGTGTTAGGTTTAAAGTACGGGTTAGGGTTAGGGTTAGGGTTAGGGTTACGGTTAGGGGTTAGGGGTTAGTGTTAGGGTAAGGGTTAGGGTTAGGGTTAGGGTACGGGTTAGGATTAGGGTTAGGTTACGGGTCAGGGTTAGGGTTGGGGGTTAGGGTTAGGGTTAGGGTTAGGGTTAGGGTTAGGGTACGGGTTAG
>JAVLSZ010000368.1:77500-89361 GCA_032313775.1 Urocyon cinereoargenteus
CGGGTTAGTGTTAGGGTTAGGGTTAGGGTTAGGAAAGGGTTAGGGTTAGGGTTAGGGTATGGGTTAGGTTTAGGGTTAGGGTTAGGGTTAGGGTACGGTTTAGGTTTAGGGTATGGGTTAGGGTTAGGGTATGATTTATGGTACGGTTTAGGGTTAGGTTTCGGATACGGGTTAGTGTTAGGGTTAGGGTTAGGGTACGGGTTAGGGTTAGTGTTAGGGTTAGGGTACGGGTTAGAGTTAGGGTTAGGTTTAGGGTTAGGGTTAGGTTACGGGTTAGGGTTAGGGTTAGGTTTAGTGTTAGGGTTAGGTTAAGGGTACGGGTTAGTGTTAGGGTTAGGGTTAGGTTTAGGGTACGGGTTAGGGTACGGGTTAGGGTTAGGGTTAGGGTACGGGTTTGGGTTAAGGTTAGGGTTAGGGTTAGAGTAAGGGTTAGTGTACGGGTTAGGGTTAGGGTACGGGTTAGGTTAAGGGTACGGGTTAGGGTTAGGGGACAGGTTAGGGTTAGGGTTAGGGTTAGGAAATGGTTAGGGTTAGGGTTAGGGTTAGGGCACGGTTTAGGTTTAGGGTACCGGTTAAGGTTAGGGTACGGCTTAGGGTTAGGCTTAGCGTACGGGTTAGGGTTAGGGTTAGGGGTTAGTGTGTAGGGTTAGGGTTAGGGTACGGGTTAGTGTTAGGGTACGGGTTAGGGTTATGTTTAGGTTTAGGGTACGGGTTAGGGTTAGGGTACGGGTTAGGGTTAGGGTATGTGTTAGGGTACGGTTTAGGGTTAGGGTTAGGGTACGGGTTAGGGTTAGGGTTGGGTTAGGGTTAGGGTTAGGGTACGGGTTAGGGTTAGGGTATGGGTTAGGGTACGGGTTAGGGTTAGGGTTAGGTTTTGGGTTAGGGTACGGGTTAGGGTTAGGGTACGGATTAGGGTTAGGGTTAGGGTTAGTGTTAGGGTTAAAGTACGGTTTAGGGTTAGGGTTAAGGTTAGGGTTAGGGTTAGGGGTTAGGAGTTAGTGCTAGGGTAAGGGTTAGGGTTAGGGTTAGGGTACGGGTTAGGGTACGAGTTAGGGTTAGGGTTGGGTACGGGTTAGGGTGAGGGTTAGGGTTCGGGTTGGGGTTAGGGTTAGTGTACGGGTTAGTGTTAGAGTTAGGTTTAGGGTACGGGTTAGTGTTAGGGGACGGGTTAGTATTAGGGTTAGGGTACGGGTCAGGGATAGGGTTGGGGGTTAGGGTTAGGGTTAGGGTTAGGGTTAGGGTACGGGTTGGGGTTAGGGTACGGGTAAGGGTTAGGGTTAGGGTTAGCGTACGGATTAGGGTTAGGGTTAGGATTAGGGTACGGGTTAGGGTTAGGGTACGGGTTAGGGTTAGGGTTAGGAAAGAGTTAGGGTTAGGGTTAGGGTACGGGTTAGGGTTAGGGTACTGGTTAGGGTAAGGGTTAGAGTTAGGGTTAGCGTACGGGTTAGGGTTAGGGTTAGGGTTAGGGTTAGGGTTAGGGTACGGGGTAGGGTTAGGGTACGGGTTAGGGTTAGGGTACGGGTTAGGGTTAGGGTTAGGGTACGTGTTAGGGTTAGGGTTAGGGGTTAGGGTTAGGGTTAGGGTTAGATTACGGGTTAGGGTTAGGGTTAGGGTTAGGGTACGGGTTAGGGTTAGGGTACGGGTTAGGGTTAGGGTTAGGGTACAGGTATGGTTTAGGGTTACCGGTTAGGTTTAGGGTTAGGGTTAGGGTAGGTTTAGGGTACGGGTTAGGGTTAGGGTACGGGTTAGGGTTAGGGTTAGGGTTAGGGTTAGCGTAACGGTTAGGGTTAGTTTTAGGGTTAGGGTTAGGTTTAGGTTTAGGGTACTGGTTAGGGTTAGGGGACGGGTTAGGGTTAGTGTACGGGTTAGGGTTAGGGTTAGGGTTAGGGTTAGGTTTAGGAAAGGGTTAGGGTTAGGGTTAGGGTACGGGTTAGGGTTAGGTTTAGGGGTAGGGTTAGGGTTAGGGTACGGGTTAGGGTTAGGGTACGTGTTAGGGTTATGGTACGGGTTAGGGTACGGGTTAGCGATAGGGTTAGGGTACGGGTTTGTTTAGGGTACGGGTTAGGGTTAGGTTTAAGGTTAGGGTTAGGTTTAGGGTACGGGTTAGGGTTAGGGTTAGGGTTAGGGTTAGGGTTAGGGTACGGGTTAGGGTAAGGGTTAGGGTTAGGGTACGGGTTAGGGTACGGGTTAGGTTTAGGGTACGGGTTAGGGTTAGGGTACGGGTTAGGGTTAGGGTACGGGTTAGGGTTAGGGTACGGGTTAGGGTTAGGGTTAGGGTTAGGGTACGGTTTAGGGTTAGGGTATGGGTTATTGTTAGGGTTTGGTTAGGTTTAGGGTTAGGAAAGCGTTAGTGTTAGGGTTAGGGTAGGGTTAGGGTACGGGTTAAGGTTAGGGTTAGGGTACGGGTTAGGGTTAGGGTTAGGGTTAGGGTTAGGGTTAGGGTTAGGGTTAGGGTACGGGTTAGGGTTAAGGTTAGGTTTAGGGTTAGGTGTTAGGGGTTACGGTTAGGGTTATGGTTAGGTTTAGGTTTAGGGTACGGGTTAGGGTACGGGTGAGGGTTAGGGTAGGGGTAAGATTTAGGGTACGGGTTAGGGTTAGGGTACGGTTTAGGGTTAGGGTACGGGTTAGGGTTAGGGTACGGGTTATGGTTAGGGTACGGGTTAGGGTTAGGGTACGGGTTAGGGTTAGGGTTAGGGTACGGGTTAGGGTTAGGGTTAGGGGTCAGGGTTAGGGTTAGGGTTAGGGTACGGGTTAGGGGTAGGGTACGGGTTAGGGTTAGGGTTAGGGTTAGGGTTAGAGTTAGGGTTAGCGTACGGGTTATGGTTAGGGTTAGGGTTAGGGTTAGGGTTAGGTTTAGGGGTTAGGGGTTACGGTTAGGGTTATGGTTATGGTTAGCGTTAGGGTACGGGTTAGGGTTGGGTTAGGGTTAGGGTTCGGATTAGGGTTAGGGTTAGGGTTAGAGTTAGGGTTAAAGTACGGGTTAGGGTTAGGGTTAGGGTTAGGGTTAGGGGTTAGGGGTTAGTGTTAGGGTAAAGGTTAGGGTTAGGTTTAGGGTACGGGTTAGGGTACGAGTTAGGGTTAGGGTTAGGGTTGGGTACAGTTTAGGGTTAGGGTTAGGGTTCAGGTTGGGCTTAGGGTTAGGGTACGTGTTAGGGTTAGAGTTAGGGTTAGGGTAAGGGTTAGGGTTAGGGTTAGGGTTAGGGTTAGGGTTAAGGTTAGGTTTAGGGTAAGGGTTAGGGTTAGGGTTAGGGTTAGGTTTAGGGTATGGGTTAGGGTTAGGGTTAGGGTAAGGGTTAGGGTTAGGGTACGGTTAGGGTACGGGTTAGGGTTAGGGTACGGGTTAGGGTACGGGTTAGGGTACGGGATAGGGTTAGGCTTAGCGTACGGGTTAGGGTTAGGGTTAGGGGTTAGGGTTAGGGTTAGGGTTAGGGTATGGGTTAGTGTTAGGGTACGGGTTAGGGTTAGGGTTTGGTTTAGGGTACGGGTTAGGTTTAGGGTACGGGTTAGGGTTAGGTTACGTGTTAGGGTACGGGTTAGGGTTAGGGTTAGGGTACGGGTTAGGGTTAGGGTTGGGTTAGGGTTAGGGTTAGGGTTAGGGTACGGGTTAGGTTTAGGGTACGGGTTAGGGTACGGGTTAGGGTTAGGGTTAGATTTTGCGTTAGGTTACGGGTTAGGGTTAGGGTACGGATTAGGGTAAGGGTTAGGGTTAGTGTTAGGTTTAAATACGGTTTAGGGTTAGGGTTAAGGTTAGGGTTAGGGTTAGGGGTTAGGGGTTAGTGTTAGGGTAAGGGTTAGGGTTAGGTTTAGGGTACTGTTTAGGGTACGAGTTAGGGTTAGTGTTCGGGTTGGATAAGTGTTAGGGTTAGGTTAGGGTTCGGGTTGGAGTTAGGGTTAGGGTACTGGTTAGGATTAGGGTTAGGGTTAGGGTACGGGTTAAGGTTAGGGTTAAGGTACGGGTTAGGGTTACGGTTAGGGTACGGGTTAGGGTTAGGGTTAGGGTTAGGGTTAGGGGTTAGGGGTTACGGTTAGGGTTATGGTTAGGGTTAGGGTTAGGGTACGGGTTAGGGTACGGGTTAGGGTTAGGGTTAGGGTTAGGTTTAGTGTTAGGGTACGGGTTAGTGTTAGGGTTAGGGTTAGGGTTAGGGTACGGGTTAGGTTTCGGGTTAGGGTTAGGGTACGGGTTAGGGTTAGGGTTAGGGCACGGTTTAGGGTTAGGGTACCGGTTAGGGTTAGGGTACGGGTTAGGGTTAGGCTTAGCGTACGGGTTAGGGTTAGTGTTAGGGGTTAGGGTTAGGGTTAGGGTTAGGGTTAGGGTACGGGTTAGTGTTAGGTTATGGTTTAAGGTTAGGGTTAGGTTTAGGGTATGGGTTAGGGTTAGGGTATGGGTTAGGATTAGGGTTAGGGTACAGGTTAGGATTAGGGTTTGGGGTTAGGGTTAGGGTTAGAATTAGGGTTAGGGTACGGGTTACGGTTAGGGTACGGGTTAGGGTTAGGTTTAGAGTTACCGTTAGCGTACGGGTTAGGGTTAGGGTTAGGGTTAGGGTTAGGGTACGGGTTAAGGTTAGGGTACGGATTAGGGTTAGGGTAGGAAAGGGTTAGGGTTAGGGTTAGGGTACAGGTTAGGGTTAGGGTACGGGTACGGGTTAGGGTTAGAGTTAGGGTTAGCGTACGGGATAAGGTTAGGGTTAGGGTTAGTGTTAGGGTACGGGTTAGGGTTAGGGTGAGGGTTAGGGTTTGGGTAGGAAAGGGTTAGGGTTAGGGTTAGGGTACAGGTTAGGGTTAGGGTACGGGTACGGGTTAGGGTTAGAGTTAGGTTAGCTTACGGGTTAGGGTTAGGGTTAGGGTTAGTGTTAGGTTACGGGTTAGGGTTAGGGTTAGGGTTAGGGTTTGGGTTAGGGTTAGGAAAGGGTTAGTGTTAGGGTTAGGGTAGGGTTAGGGTACGGGTTAAGGTTAGGGTTAGGGTACGGGTTAGGGTTAGGGTTAGGGTTATGGTTAGGGTACGGGTTAAGGTTAGGGTTAGGGTTAGGGTTAGGGGTTAGGGGTTACGGTTAGGGTTATCGTTAGGGTTAGTGTTAGGGTACGGGTTAGGGTACGGGTTAGGGTTAGGGTTAGATTTAGTGTTAGGGTATGGGTTAGTGTTAGGGTTAGATTTAGGGTTAGGGTTAGGGTACGGGTTAGGGTACGGGTTAGGGTTAGGGTACGGGTTAGGGTTAGGGTTAGGGTTAGGTTTAGGAAAGGGTTAGGGTTAGGGTTAGGGTACGGGTTAGGTTTAGGTTTAGGGTTAGGGTTAGGGTATTAGTTAGGGTTAAGGTACGGGTTAGGGTTAGGGTACGTGTTAGGGTACGGGTTAGGGTTAGGGTTAGGGTACGGGTTAGGGTTGGGTTAGGGTTAGGGTGAGGGTACGGGTTAGGGTTAGGGTACGGGTTAGGGTGCGGGTTAGGGTTAGGGTTAGGTTTAGGGTTAGGGTACGGGTTAGGGTTAGGGTACGGATTAGGGTTAGGGTTAGGGTTAGTGTTAGGGTTAAAGTACGGTTTAGGGTTAGGGTTAAGTTTAGGGTTAGGATTAGTGGTTAGGAGTTAGTGTTAGGGTAAGGGTTAGGGTTAGGGTTAGGGTACGGGTTAGGGTAAGTGTTAGGGTTAGGGTTTGGGTTCGGGTTGGGGTTAGGGTTAGTGTATGGGTTAGTGTTAGAGTTAGGTTTAGGGTACGGGTTAGGGTTAGGGTACGGGTTAGGATTAGGGTTAGCGTACGGGTCAGGGTTAGGGTTGGGGGTTAGGGTTAGAGTTAGGGTTAGGGTTAGGGTTAGGGTACGGGTTAGGGTTAGGGTACGGGTTAGGGTTAGGGTATGGGTTAGGGTTAGGGTTAGAGTTAGGGTTAGCGTACGGGTTAGGGTTTGGGTTAGGTTTAGGGTTAGGGTACGGGTTAGGGTTAGTGTACGGGTTAGGGTTAGGTTTAGGGTTAGGGTTAGTGTTAGGAAAGGGTTAGTGTTAGGATTAGGGTTAGGGTTAGGGTACGGGTTAAGGTTAGGGTTAAGGTACGGGTTAGGGTTACGGTTAGGGTACGGGTTAGGGTTAGGGTTAGGGTTAGGGTTAGGGGTTAGGGGTTACGGTTAGGGTTATGGTTAGGGTTAGGGTTAGGGTACGGGTTAGGGTACGGGTTAGGGTTAGGGTTAGGGTTAGGTTTAGTGTTAGGGTACGGGTTAGTGTTAGGGTTAGGGTTAGGGTTAGGGTACGGGTTAGGTTTCGGGTTAGGGTTAGGGTACGGGTTAGGGTTAGGGTTAGGGTTAGGGCACGGTTTAGGGTTAGGGTACCGGTTAGGGTTAGGGTACGGGTTAGGGTTAGGCTTAGCGTACGGGTTAGGGTTAGTGTTAGGGGTTAGGGTTAGGGTTAGGGTTAGGGTTAGGGTACGGGTTAGTGTTAGGTTATGGTTTAAGGTTAGGGTTAGGTTTAGGGTATGGGTTAGGGTTAGGGTATGGGTTAGGATTAGGGTTAGGGTACAGGTTAGGATTAGGGTTTGGGGTTAGGGTTAGGGTTAGAATTAGGGTTAGGGTACGGGTTACGGTTAGGGTACGGGTTAGGGTTAGGTTTAGAGTTACCGTTAGCGTACGGGTTAGGGTTAGGGTTAGGGTTAGGGTTAGGGTACGGGTTAAGGTTAGGGTACGGATTAGGGTTAGGGTAGGAAAGGGTTAGGGTTAGGGTTAGGGTACAGGTTAGGGTTAGGGTACGGGTACGGGTTAGGGTTAGAGTTAGGGTTAGCGTACGGGATAAGGTTAGGGTTAGGGTTAGTGTTAGGGTACGGGTTAGGGTTAGGGTGAGGGTTAGGGTTTGGGTAGGAAAGGGTTAGGGTTAGGGTTAGGGTACAGGTTAGGGTTAGGGTACGGGTACGGGTTAGGGTTAGAGTTAGGTTAGCTTACGGGTTAGGGTTAGGGTTAGGGTTAGTGTTAGGTTACGGGTTAGGGTTAGGGTTAGGGTTAGGGTTTGGGTTAGGGTTAGGAAAGGGTTAGTGTTAGGGTTAGGGTAGGGTTAGGGTACGGGTTAAGGTTAGGGTTAGGGTACGGGTTAGGGTTAGGGTTAGGGTTATGGTTAGGGTACGGGTTAAGGTTAGGGTTAGGGTTAGGGTTAGGGGTTAGGGGTTACGGTTAGGGTTATCGTTAGGGTTAGTGTTAGGGTACGGGTTAGGGTACGGGTTAGGGTTAGGGTTAGGTTTAGTGTTAGGGTATGGGTTAGTGTTAGGGTTAGATTTAGGGTTAGGGTTAGGGTACGGGTTAGGGTACGGGTTAGGGTTAGGGTACGGGTTAGGGTTAGGGTTAGGGTTAGGTTTAGGAAAGGGTTAGGGTTAGGGTTAGGGTACGGGTTAGGTTTAGGTTTAGGGTTAGGGTTAGGGTATTAGTTAGGGTTAAGGTACGGGTTAGGGTTAGGGTACGTGTTAGGGTACGGGTTAGGGTTAGGGTTAGGGTACGGGTTAGGGTTGGGTTAGGGTTAGGGTGAGGGTACGGGTTAGGGTTAGGGTACGGGTTAGGGTGCGGTTTAGGGTTAGGGTTAGGTTTAGGGTTAGGGTACGGGTTAGGGTTAGGGTACGGATTAGGGTTAGGGTTAGGGTTAGTGTTAGGGTTAAAGTACGGTTTAGGGTTAGGGTTAAGTTTAGGGTTAGGATTAGTGGTTAGGAGTTAGTGTTAGGGTAAGGGTTAGGGTTAGGGTTAGGGTACGGGTTAGGGTAAGTGTTAGGGTTAGGGTTTGGGTTCGGGTTGGGGTTAGGGTTAGTGTATGGGTTAGTGTTAGAGTTAGGTTTAGGGTACGGGTTAGGGTTAGGGTACGGGTTAGGATTAGGGTTAGCGTACGGGTCAGGGTTAGGGTTGGGGGTTAGGGTTAGAGTTAGGGTTAGGGTTAGGGTTAGGGTACGGGTTAGGGTTAGGGTACGGGTTAGGGTTAGGGTTAGGGTAGCGTACGGGTTAGCGTTAAGGTTAGGGTTAGGGTACGGTTTAGGGTTAGGTTTAGGAAAGAGTTAGGGTTAGGGTTAGGGTACGGGTAAGGTTTAGGGTACGGTTTAGGGTTAGGGTTAGAGTTAGGGTTAGCGTACGGGTTAGGGTTAGGGTTAGGGTTAGGTTAGGGTACGGGTTAGGTTTAGGGTACGGGTAAGGGTTAGGAACGGGTTAGGGTTAGGAAAGGGTTAGTGTTAGGGTTAGGGTTAGGGTTAGGGTACGGGTTAAGGTTAGGGTTAGGGTACGGGTTAGGGTTAGGGTTAGTGTTAGGGTACGGGTTAGGGTTAGGGTTAGGGTTAGGGTTAGGTTTAGGGGTTAGGGGTTACGGTTAGGGTTATGGTTAGGGTTAGGGTTAGGGTACGGGTTAGGGTACGGGTTAGGGTTAGGGTACGTGTTAGGGTACGGTTTAGGGTACGGATTAGGGCTAGGGTTAGGTTTAGGGTTAGGGTACGGGTTAGGGTTAGGGTACGGGTTAGGGTTAGGGTTAGGGTACGGGTTAGGGTTTGGGTACGGTTAGGTTTAGGGTTAGGGTACGGGTTAGGGTTAGGGTTAGGGTACGGGTTAGGGTTAGGGTTAGGGTACGGGTTAGGTTTAGGGTTAGGGTACGGGTTAGGGTTAGGGTTAGGGTTAGGGTACGGGTTAGGTTTAGGGTACGGGTTAGGGTTAGGGTTAGGGTACGGGTTAGGGTTAGGGTTAGGGTACGGGTTAGGTTTAGGGTTAGGGTACGGGTTAGGGTTAGGGTTAGGGTTAGGGTACGGGTTAGGTTTAGGGTTAGGGTTAGGGTTAGGTTTAGCAAAGGGTTAGGGTTAGTGTTAGGGTTAGGGTTAGGGTTAGGGTTAGGGTTAGGGTTAGGGTAAGGGTTAGGGTTAGGGTTAGTGTTAGGGTTAGGGTACGGTTAGGGTTAGGGTTAGGGTACGGGTTAGGATTAGGGTTAGGGTTAAGGTTAGGTTTAGGGTACGGGTTAGGGTTAGGGTTAGGGTTAGTGGTAGGGTTAGCGTACGGGTTAGGGTTAGTGTTCGGGTTAGGGTTAGTGTACGGTTTAGGGTTAGGGTACGGGTTAGGGTTAGGGTTAGGGTTAGCGTTAGGGTTAGCAAAGGGTTAGGGTTAGGGTTAGTGTTAGGGTACGGGTTAGGGTTAGGTTTAGGGTTAGTGTTAGGGTTAGCAAAGGGTTAGGGTTAGGGTTAGGGTTAGGGTACGGGATAGGGTTAGGCTTAGGTTTAGGGTTAGGGTACGGTTTAGGGTACGGGTTAGGGTTAGGGTATGGGTTGAGGTTAGGGTTAGGGTTAGGTTTAGGAAAGGGTTAGGGTTAGTGTTAGGATACGGGTTAGGTTTAGTTTTAGGGTTAGGGTTAGGGTACAGGTTAGTGTTAAGGTACGGGTTAGGGTTAGGGTACGTGTTAGAGTACGGGTTAGGGTTAGGGTTAGGGGTTAGGGTTAGGGTTAGGGTTAGGGTACGTGTTAGGTTTAGGGTATGGGTTAGGGTTAGGGTTAGGGTTAGGCTTAGGTTAAGGGTACGGATTAGGGTTAGGGTCGTTTAGGGTTAGGTTTAGGGTACGGGTTAGGGTTAGGGTTAGGGTTAGTGTTAGGGTACGGGTTTGGGTAAGGGTTAGGTTTAGGGTTCGGGTTAGTGTTAAGGTACGGGTTAGGGTTAGGGTACGTGTTAGGGTACGGGTTAGGGTTAGGGTTAGGGGTTAGGGTTAGGGTTAGGGTTAGGGTTACGGTACGGGTTAGGGTTAGGGTACGGGTTAGGGTTAGGGTAAGGGTTAGGGTACGGGTTAGGGTTAGGGTTCGGGTACGGGTTAGTGTTAGGGTTAGTGTTAGGGTACGGGTTAGGGTTAGTGTTAGGGTTAGGGTACGGGTTAGGGTTAGGGTTAGGGGTTTAGGGTTAGGGTACGGGTTAGGGTTAGGTTTAGGGTTAGGGTTAGGGTACGGGTTAGGGTTAGGGTTAGGGTACGGGTTTGTGTTAGGGTTAGGGTAAGGGTATGGGTTAGGGTTGGTGTTAGGGTTAGGGTACGGGTTAGGGTTAGGGTTAGGGGTTAGGGTTAGGGTACTGGTTAGGGTTAGGGTTAGGTTAGGGTTTGGGTACGGGTTAGGGTTAGGGTTAGGGTTAGTGTTAGGTTTAGGGTTAGGGTACGGGTTAGGGTTAGGTTTAGGGTTACGGTTAGCGTACGGGTTAGGGTTAGGTTAGGGTTAGGGTTAGGGTACGGATTAGGGTTAGGGTAGGAAAGGGTTAGGGTTAGGTTTAGGGTACGGGTTAGGGTTAGGGTACGGGTTAGCGGTAGGGTTATTGTTAGGGTTAGCGTACGGGTTAGGGTTAGGGTTAGGGTTAGGGTACGGTTTAGGGTTAGGGTTAGGGTTAGGGTTAGGGTTAGGAAAGGGTTAGTGTTAGGGTTAGGGTAGGGTTAGGGTACGGGTTAAGGTTAGGGTTAGGGTACGGGTTAGGGTTAGGGTTAGGGTTAGGGTTAGGGTACGGGTTAGGGTTAGGGTTAGGGTTAGGGTTAGGGGTTAGGGGTTATGGTTAGGGTTATGGTTAGAGTTAGGGTTTGGGTACGGGTTAGGGTACGGGTTATGGTTAGGGTTAGGTTTAGTGTTAGTGTACGTGTTAGTGTTAGGGTTAGGTTTTAGGGTTAGGTTTAGGGTACGGGTTAGGGTACGGGTTAGGGTTAAAGTACGGGTAGGGTTAGGGTTAAGGTTAGGGTTAGGGTTAGGGGTTAGGGGTTAGTGTTAGGGTAAGGGTTAGGGTTAGGTTTAGGGTACGGGTTAGGGTAACGGGTTAGGGTTAGGGTTAGGTTTAGTGTTAGGGTACGGATTAGTGTTAGGGTTATGTTTAGGTTTAGGGTTAGGGTACGGGTTAGGGTACGGGTTAGGGTTAGGGTACGGGTTAGGGTTAGGGTTAGGGTTAGGGTTAGGGTTAGGTTTAGGAAAGGGTTAGGGTTATGGTTAGGGTACGGGTTAGGTTTAGGTTTAGGGTTAGGGTTAGGGTATGGGTTAGGGTTAAGGTACGGGTTAGGGTTTAGGGTACGTGTTAGGGTACGGGTTAGGGTTAGGTTTAGGGTACGGATTAGGGTTAGGGTTGGGTTAGGGTTTGGATTAGGGAACGGGTTAGGGTTAGGGTACGGGTTAGGGTACGGGTTAGGGTTAGGTTTAGGGTTAGGGTACTGGTTAGGGTTAGGGTACGGATTAGGGTTAGGGTTAGGGTTAGTGTTAGGGTTAAAGTACGGGTTAGGGTTAGGGTTAAGGTTAGGGTTAGGGTTAGGGTTTAGGGGTTAGTGTTAGGTTAAGGGTTAGGGTTAGGGTTAGGGGTACGGGTTAGGGTACGAGTTAGGGTTAGGGTTAGGGTTGGGTACGGGTTAGTGTTAGGGTTAGGGTTATGGTTGGGGTTAGGGTTAGGGTACGGGTTAGTGTTAGAGTTAGGTTTAGGGTACGGGTTAGCGTTAGGGTACGGGTTAGGATTAGGGTTAGGTTACGGGTCAGGGTTAGGTTTGGGGGGTTAGGGTTAGGGTTAGGGTTAGGGTACGGGTTAGGGTTAGGGTACGGGTTAGGGTTAGGGTTACGGTTAGGGTTAGCGTACGGGTTAGGGTTAGGGTTAGGGTATGGGTTAGGGTTAGGGTACGGGTTAGGGTTAGGGGTTAGGGTTAGGGTTAGGGTTAGGGTTAGCATACGGGTTAGGGTTAGGGTTAGTGTATGGGTTAGATTTAGGGTTAGGGTTAGGTTTAGGGTACGGGTTAGGGTTAGGGTTAGGGTTAGGGTTAGGGGATAGGGGTTACGGTTAGGGTTATGGTTAGTGTTAGGGTTAGAGTACGGGTTAGGGTACGGGTTAGGGTTAGGGTTAGGTTTAGTGTTAGGGTACGGGTTAGTGTTAGGGTTAGGGTTAGGGTTAGGAAAGG
>JAVLSZ010000369.1:0-2500 GCA_032313775.1 Urocyon cinereoargenteus
GGTTAGGGTTAGGGTTAGTGTTAGGTTTAAGGTACGGTTTAGGGTTAGGGTTAGGTTTAGGGTTAGGGTTAGGGTTAGGTTTAGGGGTTAGGTGTTAGGGTTAGGGTTAGGGTTAGGGTACGGGTTAGGGTAAATGTTAGGGTTAGGGTTAGTGTTAGGGTTAGGGTTAGGGTTAGGGTACGGGTTAGGGTTAGTGTACGGGTTAGGGTTAGGGTACGGGTTAGGTTTCGGGTTAGGGTTAGGTTACGGGTACGGGTTAGGGTTAGGTTTAGGGTTACGTTACGGGTTAGGGTTAGTGTTAGGGTTAGGGTACGGGTTAGGGTTAGAGTTAGGGGTTAGGTTTAGGGTACGGGTTAGGGTTAGGGTTAGGGTTAGGGTTAGGGTTAAGGTACGGGTTAGGGTACGGGTCAGGGTTAGGGTACGTGTTAGGGTTAGGGTTAGGGGTTAGGGTTAGGTATGGGTTAGGGTTAGCTTTAGGGTTAGTGTTAGGGTTAGGGTACGGGTTAGGGTTAGGGTTAGGGTTAGTGTTAGGTTTAAGGTACGGTTTAGGGTTAGGGTTAGGTTTAGGGTTAGGGTTAGGGTTAGGTTTAGGGGTTAGGTGTTAGGGTTAGGGTTAGGGTTAGGGTACGGGTTAGGGTTAATATTAGGGTTAGGGTTAGTGTTAGGGTTAGGGTTAGGGTTAGGGTTAGGGTACGGGTTAGGGTTAAGGTACGGTTTAGGGTTAGGGTACGGGTTAGGTTAAGGGTTAGGGTTAGGGTATGGGTACGGGTTAGGGTTAGGTTTAGGGTTACGTTACGGGTTAGGGTTAGTGTTAGGGTTAGGGTAAGGGTTAGGGTTAGGGTTAGGGGTTAGGTTTAGGGTACGGGTTAGGTTTATGGGTTAGGTGTTAGGGTTAGGGTTAGGGTTAGGGTTAGGGTACGGGTTAGGGTACGGGTTAGGGTGAGGGTTAGGGTACGGGTTAGGGTTAGGGTACGTGTTAGGGTTAGGGTTAGTTTTAGGGTACGGGTTAGGGTTAGGGTACGGGTTAGGTTACGGTTTAGGGTTAGGGTTAGGGTTAGGGTTAGGGTACGGGTTAGGGTTAGGGTACGGTTTAGGGTTAGGATACGGGTTAGGTTTAGGGTACCAGTTAGGGTACTGGTTAGGGTTAGGGTTAGGGTTAGGGTTAGGGTACGGGTTAGGGTTAGGGGTTAGGGTTAGGTACGGGTTAGTGTTAGGTTTAGGGTTAGTGTTAGGGTTAGGGTATGGGTTAGGGTTAGGGTTAGGTTTAGTGTTAGGGTTAAGGTACGGTTTAGGGTTAGGGTTAGGTTTAGGGTTAGGGTTAGGGTTAGGTTTATGGGTTAGGTGTTAGGGTTAGGGTTAGTGTTAGGGTACGTGTTAGGGTTAATGTGAGGGTTAGGGTTAGTGTTAGGGTTAGGGTTAGGGTTAGGGTTAGGGTACGGGTTAGGGTTAGGGTACGGGTTAGGGTTAGGGTAAGGGTTAGGTTACGGGTTAGGGTTAGGGTATGGGTACGGGTTAGGGTTAGGTTTAGGGTTACGTTACGGGTTAGGGTTAGTGTTAGGGTTAGGGTACGGGTTAGGGTTAGGGTTAGGGGTTAGGTTTAGGGTACGGGTTAGGGTTAGGGTTAGGGTTAGGGTTAGGGTTAAGGTACGGGTTAGGGTACGGGTCAGGGTTAGGGTAGGTGTTAGGGTTAGGTTTATGGTACAGGTTAGGGTTAGGGTTAGGTTTAGGTTTAGGGTACGGGTTAGGGTACGTGTTAGGGATAGGGTACCGGTTAGGTTTAGTGTACGGGTTAGGGTTAGGGTTAGCGTACGGGTTAGGGTTAGGGTTAGGTTAAGGGTTAGGGTTAGGGTACGGGTTAGGGTTAGGGTACGGGTTAGGGTTAGGGTTAGGGTTAGGGTTAGGGTACAGGTTAGTTTTAGGGTTAGGGTTAGGGTTAGGGTACGGGTTAGGGTACGGGTTAGGGTTAGGGTTAGGGTTAGCGTACGGGTTAGGTTTAGAGTTACGGTTAGGGTTAGGGTTTGGGTACGGGTTAGGGTTAGGGTTAGGGTCAGGGTTAGAGTTAGGGTTTGGATACGATTTAGGGTTAGGGTTAGGGTTAGGGTTAGGGAACGGGTTAGGGCACGGGTTAGTGTTAGGGTTAGGGTAAGGGTACGGTTAGGGTTAGGGTTAGGGTTAGGGTTAGGGTTAGGGGTTAGGGTTAGGGTTAGGGTTAGGGTTAGGGTACGGGTTAGGGTTAGGTTACGGGTTATGGTTAGGGTTAGGGTTAGGGTAAGGGTTAACGTACCGGTTAGGTTTAGGGTTAGGGTTAGGGTTGGGGGTTAGGTGTTAGGGTTAGGGTTAGTGTACGGGTTAGGGTTAGGGTTAGGGTACGGGTTAGGGTTAGGTTTAGAGTTAGGGTTAGAGTTAGGGTTAGGGTACGGGTTAGTGTTTTGGTTAGGGTTAGGATTAGGGTTAGGGGATAGGGGTTAGGGTTAGGGTTAGGGTTAGTGTTAGGGTTAGG
>JAVLSZ010000369.1:5000-7500 GCA_032313775.1 Urocyon cinereoargenteus
GTTAGGGTTAGGTTTAGGGTTAGGGTACGGGTTAGGGTTAATGTTAGGGTTAGGGTTAGCGTTAGGGTTAGGGTTAGGGTTAGGGTACGGGTTAGGGTTAGGGTACGGGTTAGGGTTAGGGTACGGGTTAGGGTTAGGGTTAGGGTTAGTGTTAGGTTTAAGGTACGGTTTAGGGTTAGGGTTAGGTTTAGGGTTAGGGTTAGGGTTAGGTTTAGGGGTTAGGTGTTAGGGTTAGGGTTAGGGTTAGGGTACGGGTTAGGGTTAATGTTAGGGTTAGGGTTAGTGTTAGGGTTAGGGTTAGGGTTAGGGTACGGGTTAGGGTTAGTGTACGGGTTAGGGTTAGGGTACGGGTTAGGTTACGGGTTAGGGTTAGGGTACGGGTACGGTTTAGGGTTAGGTTTAGGGTTACGTTACGGGTTAGGGTTAGTGTTAGGGTTAGGGTACGGGTTAGGGTTAGAGTTAGGGGTTAGGTTTAGGGTACGGGTTAGGGTTAGGGTTAGGGTTAGGGTTAGGGTTAGGGTTAAGGTACGGGTTAGGGTACGGGTCAGGGTTAGGGTACGTGTTAGGGTTAGGGTTAGGGGTTAGGGTTAGGTATGGGTTAGGGTTAGCTTTAGGGTTAGTGTTAGGGTTAAGGTACGGTTTAGGGTTAGGGTTAGGTTTAGGGTTAGGGTTAGGGTTAGGTTTAGGGGTTAGGTGTTAGGGTTAGGGTTAGGGTTAGGGTACGGGTTAGGGTTAATATTAGGGTTAGGGTTAGTGTTAGGGTTAGGGTTAGGGTTAGGGTTAGGGTACGGGTTAGGGTTAAGGTACGGTTTAGGGTTAGGGTACGGGTTAGGTTAAGGGTTAGGGTTAGGGTATGGGTACGGGTTAGGGTTAGGTTTAGGGTTACGTTACGGGTTAGGGTTAGTGTTAGGGTTAGGGTAAGGGTTAGGGTTAGGGTTAGGGGTTAGGTTTAGGGTACGGGTTAGGGTACGGGTCAGGGTTAGGGTACGGGTTAGGGTACGGGTTAGGGTTAGGTTTAGGGAACGGGTTAGGGTTAGGGTACATGTTAGGGTTAGGGTTAGTTTTAGGGTACGGGTTAGGGTTAGGGTACGGGTTAGGTTACGGGTTAGGGTTAGGGTTAGGTTTATGGTACGGGTTAGGGTTAGGGTACGGGTTAGGGTAGGATACGGGTTAGGTTTAGGCGTACCGGTTAGGGTACTGGTTAGTGTTAGGGTTAGGGTTATGGTACGGTTTAGGGTTAGGTTTAGGGTTAGGGTTACGGGTTAGGGTTAGGGTTAGGGGTTAGGTTTAGGGTACGGGTTAGGGTTAGGGGTTAGGGTTAGTGTTAGGGTTAATGTACGGGTTAGGGTTAGGGTTAGGTTTAGGGTTAGGGTTAGGGGGTTAGGGGTTAGGGTTAGGGTTAGGGTTAGGGTTAGGGTATGGATTAGGGTTTGGGTTAGGGTTAGGGTTAAGGTAAGGGTTAGGGTTAGGGTTAGGGTACGAGTTAGGGTTGGAGTTAGGGTTAAGGTTAGGGTTAGGGTTAGGGTTAGGGTTAGTGGTTAAGTGTTAGGGTTAGGGTACTGGTTAGGGTTAGGGTTAGGGTTAGGGTTAGGGTACGGGTTAGGGGTGAGGGTTAGGGTTAGGGTTAGGTTACGGGTTAGGGTTATGGTTAGGGTTAGGGTTAGGGTTAGGGTACGGGGTAGGGTTAGGGTTAGGGTACGGGTTAGGGTTAGGGTAGGGATAGGGTTAGGTTAGGGTACGGGTTAGGGTTAGGGTTAGGGTACGTGTTAGGGTTAGGGTTAGGGTTAGGGTTAGGGTTAAGGTACGGGTTAGGGGTTAGGGTTAGTGTACGAGTTAGGGTTAGGGTTAGGGTTAGGGTTAGGGTGCGGTTTAGGGTTCGGGTTAGGGTACGGTTTAGGGTACGGGTTAGGGTACGGGTTAGGGTTAGGGTTAGGGTTAGGTTACGGGTTAGAGTTATGGTTATGGTTATGGTTATGGTTAGGGTTAGGGTACGGGTAGGGTTAGGGTTAGGGTACGGGTTAGGGTTAGGGTACGGATTAGGATTAGGGTTAGGGTACGGGTTAGGGTTTGGGTTAGGGTACATGTTAGGGTTAGGGTTAGGTTTAGGGTTAGGGTTAGAGGGGTAGGTTTAGGGTTAGGGTACGTGTTAGGGTTAGGGTACGGGTTAGGGGTTAGGGTTAGTGTTAGGGTTAGGGTACGGGTTAGGGTTAGGGTTAGGTTACGGGTTAGGTTTATGTTTAGGGTCAGGGTTAGGGTACGGGTTAGATTTAGGGTTAGGGTTACGGTTAGGGTTAGGGGTTCGGGGTTAGGGTTAGGGTTAGGTTTAGGGTACGGGTTAGGGTACGGGTTAGGGTTAGGGTACGGGTTAATTTTTAGGGTTAGGCTTAGGGTGAGGTTTAGGGTACGGGTTAGGGTTAGGGTCGGGGTTAGGGTACGGGTTAGTGTTAGGGTTAGTGTTAGGGTTAGGGTTAGGGTTAGGAAAGGGTTAGGGTTAGTGTTA
>JAVLSZ010000369.1:10000-20000 GCA_032313775.1 Urocyon cinereoargenteus
GGGTTAGGGTTAATATTAGGGTTAGGGTTAGTGTTAGGGTTAGGGTTAGGGTTAGGGTTAGGGTACGGGTTAGGGTTAAGGTACGGTTTAGGGTTAGGGTACGGGTTAGGTTAAGGGTTAGGGTTAGGGTATGGGTACGGGTTAGGGTTAGGTTTAGGGTTACGTTACGGGTTAGGGTTAGTGTTAGGGTTAGGGTAAGGGTTAGGGTTAGGGTTAGGGGTTAGGTTTAGGGTACGGGTTAGGGTACGGGTCAGGGTTAGGGTACGGGTTAGGGTACGGGTTAGGGTTAGGTTTAGGGAACGGGTTAGGGTTAGGGTACATGTTAGGGTTAGGGTTAGTTTTAGGGTACGGGTTAGGGTTAGGGTACGGGTTAGGTTACGGGTTAGGGTTAGGGTTAGGTTTATGGTACGGGTTAGGGTTAGGGTACGGGTTAGGGTTAGGATACGGGTTAGGTTTAGGGTACCGGTTAGGGTACTGGTTAGTGTTAGGGTTAGGGTTATGGTACGGTTTAGGGTTTGGTTTAGGGTTAGGGTACGGGTTAGGGTTAGGGTTAGGGGTTAGGTTTAGGGTACGGGTTAGGGTTAGGGTTAGGGTTAGTGTTAGGGTTAATGTACGGGTTAGGGTTAGGGTTAGGTTTAGGGTTAGGGTTAGGGGTTAGGGGTTAGGGTTAGGGTTAGGGTTAGGGTTAGGGTATGGATTAGGGTTAGGGTTAGGGTTAGGGTTAAGGTACGGGTTAGGGTTAGGGTTAGGGTACGAGTTAGGGTTGGAGTTAGGGTTAAGGTTAGGGTTAGGGTTAGGGTTAGGGTTAGAGGTTAGTGTTAGGGTTAGGGTACTGGTTAGGGTTAGGGTTAGGGTTAGGGTTAGGGTACGGGTTAGGGTGAGGGTTAGGGTTAGGGTTAGGTTACGGGTTAGGGTTATGGTTAGGGTTAGGGTTAGGGTTAGGGTACGGGGTAGGGTTAGGGTTAGGGTACGGGTTAGGGTTAGGGTAAGGGATAGGGTTAGGGTTAGGGTACGGGTTAGGGTTAGGGTTAGGGTACGTGTTAGGGTTAGGGTTAGGGTTAGGGTTAGGGTTAAGGTACGGGTTAGGGTTAGGGTTAGTGTACGAGTTAGGGTTAGGGTTAGGGTTAGGGTTAGGGTTAGGGTGCGGTTTAGGGTTCGGGTTAGGGTACGGTTTAGGGTACGGGTTAGGGTACGGGTTAGGGTTAGGGTTAGGGTTAGGTTACGGGTTAGAGTTATGGTTATGGTTATGGTTATGGTTAGGGTTAGGGTACGGGGTAGGGTTAGGGTTAGGGTACGGGTTAGGGTTAGGGTACGGATTAGGATTAGGGTTAGGGTACGGGTTAGGGTTTGGGTTAGGGTACATGTTAGGGTTAGGGTTAGGTTTAGGGTTAGGGTTAGAGGGTAGGTTTAGGGTTAGGGTACGTGTTAGGGTTAGGGTACGGGTTAGGGTTAGGGTTAGTGTTAGGGTTAGGGTACGGGTTAGGGTTAGGGTTAGGTTACGGGTTAGGTTTATGTTTAGGGTCAGGGTTAGGGTACGGGTTAGATTTAGGGTTAGGGTTACGGTTAGGGTTAGGGGTTCGGGGTTAGGGTTAGGGTTAGGTTTAGGGTACGGGTTAGGGTACGGGTTAGGGTTAGGGTACGGGTTAATTTTAGGGTTAGGCTTAGGGTGAGGTTTAGGGTACGGGTTAGGGTTAGGGTCGGGGTTAGGGTACGGGTTAGTGTTAGGGTTAGTGTTAGGGTTAGGGTTAGGGTTAGGAAAGGGTTAGGGTTAGGGTTAGGGTACGGGTTAGGGTTAGGATTAGGGATAGGGTTAGGGTACGGGTTAGGGTTAGCGTACGGGTTAGGGTTAGGGTACGGGTTAGGGCACGGGTTAGGGTTAGGGTACGGGTACGGGTTAGGGTTAGGGTTAGGGTACGGGTTAGGTTTAGTGTTAGGGTTAGGGTACGGGTTAGGGTTAGGGTTAGGGGTTAGGGTTAAGGTACGGCTTAGGGTTAGTGTTAGGGTTAGGGTTAGGGTACGGGTTAGGTTTAGGGTTAGGGTTAGTGTTAGGGTACGGGTTAGGGTATGGGTTAGGTTTAGGGTTAGGGTTAGGGTTAGGTTAAGGGTACGGGTTAGGGTTAGGTTACGGGTTAAGGTACGGTTTAGAGTTAGGGTAGGGGTTAGGTTTAGGGTACGGGTTAGGTTTAGGGTTAGGGTACGGGTTAGGGTTAGGGTTAGAGTACGGGTTAGGGTTAGGGTTAGGGTACAAGTTAGGGTTAGGTTTAGGGTTAGGGTACAGTTAGGGTTAGGGTTAGGGGTTAGGGTTAGGGGACGGCTTAAAGTTAGGGTTAGCGTTAGGGTACGGGTTAGGGTTAGGGTTAGGTTTAGGGTTAGGATTAGGGTACGGGTTAGGATTAGGGTTAGGGTTAGGGTTAGGGTTAGGGTTAGGGTACGGGTTAGGTTTAGGGTTAGGGTACGGGTTAGGGTTAGGGTTAGGTTTAGGGTTAGGGTTAGGGTTAGGGTACGGGTTAGGGTTAGGGTTAAGGTTAGGGTTAGGGTACGGGTTAGGGTACGGGTTATGGTTCGGGTTAGGTTTAGGGTTAGGGTATGGGTTAGGGTTAGCGTTAGGGTTAGGGTTAGGGTTAGGGTACAGGTTAGGGTTAGGGTACGGGTTTGGTTTAGGGTTAGTGTACGGGTTAGGGTTAGGTTTAGGGTTAGGGTTAGGGTACGGGTTATGGTTAGGTTTAGGGTACGTGTTAGGGTTAGGGTACGGGTTAGGCTTAGGGTTAGGGTTAGTGTTAGTGTTAGGGTACGGGTTAGGGTTAGGGTTAGGGTACGGTTTAGGGTTAGGTTATGGGTTAGAGTACGGGTTAGGGTTAGGGTTAGTGTACGGGTTAGGGTTAGGGTTAGGTAAGGGTTAGGGTTAGGGTACGGGTTAGGGTTAGGGTTAGGGCTAGGGTTCGGGTTAGGGTTAGGGTTAGGGTACGGGTTTGGGTTAGGGTTAGGGTACGGGTTTGGGTTAGGGTTAGGGTACGGGTTAGGGTTAGGGTACGGGTGAGGGTTAGGGTTAGGTTTAGGGTTAGTGTTAGGGTTAGGGTACGGATTAGGGTTAGGGTTAGGGTACGGGTTAGGGTTATGGTACGGGTTAGGGTTAGGTTTAGCGTACGGGTTAGGGTTATGGTTAGGGTACGGTTTAGGGTTAGGGTACGGGTTAGGGTTAGGGTTAGGGTACGGGTTAGGGTTAGGGTTAGGGTACGGGTTAAGGTTAGTGTTAGGGTAAGGGTTAGGGTTAGGGTACGGGTTAGGTTTAGGGTTAGGGGTTAGGGTTAGGTAAGGGTTAGGGTTAGGTTTAGGGTTAGAGTTAGGGTTAGGGTTAGGGTTAGTGTTAGGGTTAAGGTACGGTTTAGGGTTAGGGTTAGGTTTAGGGTTAGGGTCAGGTTTAGGTTTAGGGGTTAGGTGTTAGGGTTAGGGTTAGGGTTAGGGTACGGGTTAGGGTTAATGTTAGGGTTAGGGTTAGTGTTCGGGTTAGGGTTAGGGTTAGGGTACGGGTTAGGGTTAGGGTTAGGGTTAGGGTTAAGGTTAGGGTACGGGTTAGGGTTAGGGTACTGGTTAGGGTTAGGGTACGGGTTAGGTTACGGGTAAGGTTTAGTGTACGGGTATTGGTTTGGTTTAGGTTTAGGGTTACGTTACGGGTTAGGGTTAGTGTTAGGTTTAGGGTACGGGTTAGGGTTAGGGTTAGGGGTTAGGTTTAGGGTACGGGTTAGGGTTAGGGTTAGGGTTAGGGTTCGGGTTAGAGGTTAGGGTTAGGGATAGGGTTAGGGTTAGGGTTAGGGTACGGTTTAGGGATAGGGTACGGGTTAGAGTACGGGTTAGTGTTAGGGTACGGTTAGGGTACGGGTTAGTGTTAGGGTTAGGTTCGGGTTAGGGTTAGGGTACGGGTTAGGGTTAGGGTACACGTTAGGGTTAGGGTTCGGGTTAAGGTTAGGGTTATGGTACGGGTTAGGGTTAGGGTTAGGGTTAGGGTACGGGTTTGTGTTAGGGTTAGGGTACGGGTTAGGGTTAGGGTACGGTTTAGGGTTAGGGTTAGGTTTAGGGTTAGTGTTAGGTTTAGGGTACGGGTTAGGGTTAGGTTTAGGGTACGTGTTAGGGTTATGGTACGGGTTAGGGTTAGGTTTAGCGTACGGGTTAGGGTTAGGGTTAGGGTTAGGGTTAGGTTTAGGGTACGGGTTATGGTTAGGGTTAGGTTTAGGGTTAGGGTTAGGTTTAGGGTACGGGTTAGGGTTAGGGTTAGGGTTAGGGTACGGGTTAGTTTTAGTGTTAGGGTTAGAGTTAGGGTACGGGTTAGGGTACGGGTTAGTTTTAGGGTTTGGTTTAGGGTTAGGGTACGGGTTAGGGTACGGGTTAGGGTTAGGGTTAGGGTTAGGGTTAGCGTACGGGTTAGGTTTAGAGTTACGGTTAGGGTTAGGGTTTGGGTACGGGTTAGGGTTAGGTTTAGGGTTAGGGTTAGAGTTAGGGTTTGGGTACGGGTTAGTGTTAGGGTTAGGGTTAGGGTACGGTTAGGGTTAGGGTTAGGGTTAGGGTTAGGGTTAGGGTTAGGTTTAGGTTTAGGGGTTAGGGTTAGGGTTAGGGTTAGGGTTAGGGTTAGGGTACGGGTTAGGGTTAGGTTACGGGTTAGGGTTAGGGTTAGGGTTAGGGTTAGGGTTAGCGTACGGGTTAGGGTTAGGGTTAGGGTTAGGGTTGGGGGTTAGGGGTTAGGGTTAGGGATAGGGTTAGGGTTAGTGTACGGGTTAGGGTTAGGGTTAGGGTACGTGTTAGGGTTAGGGTTAGAGTTAGGGTTAGGGTACGGGTTAGTGTTTTGGTTGGGTTAGAATTAGGGTTAGGGGATAGGGGTTAGGGTTAGGGTTAGGGTTAGGGTACAGGTTAGGGTTAAGGTTAGGGTTAGGGTTAGGGTACGGGTTAGGGTTAGGGTACCGGTTAGGGTACGGGTTAGGTTACGGGTTAGGGTACGTGTCAGGGTTAGTGTACGGGTTAGGGTTAGGGTTAGGTTTAGGGTTAGGGTACGGGTTAGGGTTAGGGTACGGGTTAGGGTTAGGGTACGGGTTAGGGTACGGGTTAGGGTTAGGGTTAGGGTACGGGTTAGGGTTAGGGAACGTGTTAGGGTTAGGGTTAGTTTTAGGGTACGGTTTAGGGTTAGGGTACGGGTTAGGTTACGGGTTAGGGTTAGGGTTAGGGTTAGGGTACGGGTTAGGGTTAGGGTACGGGTTAGGGTTAGGATACGGGTTTGGTTTAGAGTTCCGGTTAGGGTACTGGTTAGGGTTAGGGTTAGGGTTAGGGTACAGGTTAGGGTTAGGTTTAGGTTTAGGGTTAGGGTACGGTTTAGGGTTAGGGTTAGGGGTTAGGGTTAGGGTACGGGTTAGGGTTAGGTTTAGGGTTAGTGTTAGGGTTAATGTACGGGTTAGGGTTAGGGTTAGGATTAGGGTTAGTTTTAGGGGTTAGGGGTTAGGGTTAGGGTTAGGGTTAGGATTAGGTTATGGATTAGGGTTAGGGTTAGTGTTAGGTTTAAGGTACGGGTTAGGGTTAGGGTTAGGGTACGAGTTAGGGTTCGAGTTAGGGTTAGGGTTAGGGTTAGGGTTATGGTTAGAGGTTAGGGTTACGGTTAGGGTACGGGTTAGGGTTAGGGTTAGGGTTAGGGTTAGGGTTAGGGTTAGGGTACGGGTTAGGGTTAGGGTTAGGGTTAGGTTACGGTTTAGGGTTAGGGTTAGGGTTAGAGTTAGTGTTAGTGTACGGGTTAGGCTTAGGGTTAGGGTACGGTTTAGGGTTAGGGTACGGGTTAGAGTACGGGTTAGGGTTAGGGTTAGGATTAGGGTTAGGGTACGGGTTAGGGTTAGGGTTAGGTACGGGTTAGGGTTAGGGTACGGGTTAGGGTTAGGGTACGGGTTAGCGTTAGGGTTCGGGTTAAGGTTAGGGTTAGGGTAAGGGTAAGGGTACGGGTTAGGGTTAGGGTTAGGGTACGTGTTAGGGTTAGGGTTAGGGTTAGGGTTAGTGTTAGTGTTAGTGTACGGGTTAGGGTTAGGGTTAGGGTACGGTTTAGGGATAGGGTACGGGTTAGAGTACGGGTTAGGGTTAGGGTTAGTGTTAGGGTTCGGGTACGGGTTAGGGTTAGGGTTAGGTACGGGTTAGGGTTAGGGTACGGGTTAGGGTTAGGGTACGGGTTAGGGTAAGGGTTCGGGTTAGGGTTAGGGTACGGGTTAGTTTTAGGGTTAGGGTTAGCGTTAGGGTACGGGTTAGGGTACGGGTTAGTTTTAGGGTTAGGGTTAGGGTTAGGGTTAGTGTTAGGTTTAGGGTACGGGTTAGGGTTAGGGTTAGGGTACGGGTTAGGGTTATGGTACGGGTTAGGGTTAGGTTTAGCATACGGGTTAGGGTTAGGGTTAGGGTTAGTGTTAGGGTTAGGGTACGGGTTATGGTTAGGGTTAGGTTTAGGGTTAGGTTTAGGGTTAAGGTACGGGTTAGGGTTAGGGTTACGGTTAGGGTTAGGGTACGGGTTAGTTTTCGGGTTAGGGTTAGGGTTAGGGTACGGGTTAGTTTTAGGGTTAGGGTTAGGGTTAGGGTACGGGTTAGGGTTAGGTTTAGGGTTAGGGTTAGGGTTAGCGTACGGTTTAGGTTTAGAGTTACGGTTAGGGTTAGGGTTTGGGTACGGGTTAGGGTTAGTGTTAGGGTTAGGGTTAGAGTTAGGGTTTGGGTACGGGTTAGGGTTAGGGTTAGGGTAAGTGTTAGGGTACGGGTTAGCGTACGGGTTAGTTTTAGGGTTAGGGTTAGGGTACGGTTAGGGTTAGGGTTAGGGTTAGGTTTAGGGTTAGGTTTAGGTTTAGGTTTAGGGGTTAGGGTTAGGTTTAGGGTTAGGGTTAGGGTTAGGGTACGGGTTAGAGTTAGGTTACGGGTTAGGGTTAGGGTTAGGGTTAGGGTTAGCGTACGGGTTAGGGTTAAGGTTAGGGTTAGGGTAAGGGTACGGGTTAGGGTTAGGGTACCTGTTAGGGTACGGGTTAGGGTACGGGTTAGGGTACGGGTCAGGGTTAGGGTACGGGTTAGGTTTAGGGTTAGGTTTAGGGTTAGGGTACGGGTTAGGGTTAGGGTACGGGTTAGGGTTAGGGTACGGGTTAGGGTACGCGTTAGGGTGAGGGTTAGGGTACGGGTTAGGGTTAGGGTACGTGTTAGGGTTAGGGTTAGTTTTAGGGTACGGGTTAGGGTTAGGGTACGGGTTAAGTTACGGTTTAGGGTTAGGGTTAGGGTTAGGGTACGGGTTAGGGTTAGGGTACGGGTTAGGGTTAGGATACGGGTTAGGTTTAGGGTACCGGTTTGGGTACTGGTTAGGGTTAGGGTTAGGTTTAGGGTACGGGTTAGGGTTAGGTTTAGGGTTAGGGTACGGTTTAGGGTTAGGGTTAGGGGTTAGGGTAGGGTACGGGTTAGGGTTAGGGTTAGGGTTAGGGTTAGTGTTAGGGTTAATGTACGGGTTAGGGTTAGGGTTACGATTAGAGTTAGGTTTAGGGGTTAGGGGTTAGGGTTAGGGTTAGGGTTAGGGTTAGGGTTAGGGTATGGATTAGGGTAAGGGTTAGGGTTAGTGTTAAGGTACGGGTTAGGGTTAGGGTTAGGGTACGAGTTAGGGTTGGAGTTAGGGTTAGGGTTAGGGTTAGGGTTAGGGTTAGGGTTAGAGGTTAGGGTTAGGGTTAGGGCACGGGTTAGGGTTAGGGTTAGGGTTAGGGTTAGGGTACGGGTTAAGTTTAGGGTTAGGGTTAGGGTTAGGTTACGGGTTAGGGTTATGGTTAGGGTTAGGGTTAGGGTTAGGGTACGGGGTGGGGTTAGGGTTAGGGTACGGGTTAGGGTGAGGGTACGGGTTAGGGTTAGGGCACGGGTTAGGGTTAGGGTTAGGGCACGTGTTAGGTTTAGGGTTAGGGTTAGGGTTAGGGTACGGGTTAGCGTTAAGGTTCGGGTTAAGGTTAGGGTTAGGGTACGGGTTAGGGTTAGGGTTAGGGTTAGGGTACGGGTTTGGGTTAGGGTTAGGGTACGGGTTAGGTTTAGGGTACGGTTTAGGGTTAGGGTTAGGTTTAGGGTTAGTGTTAGGTTTAGGGTAAGGGTTAGGGTTAGGGTTAGGGTACGGGTTATGGTTATGGTACGGGTTAGGGTTAGGTTTAGCGTACGGGTTAGGGTTAGGGTTAGGTTTAGGGTTAGGGTACGGGTTATGGTTAGGGTTAGGTTTAGGGTTAGGGTTAGGGTACGGGTTAGGGTTAGGGTTAGGGTTAGGGTACGGGTTAGTTTTAGGGTTAGGGTTAGGGTTAGGGTATGGGTTAGGGTACGGGTTAGTTTTAGGGTTAGGGTTAGGGTTAGGGTTAGGGTACGGGTTAGGGTACGGGTTAGGGATAGGGTTAGGGTTAGGGTTAGCGTACGGGTTAGGTTTAGAGTTACGGTTAGCGTTAGGGTTTGGGTACGGGTTAGGGTTAGTGTTAGGGTTAGGGTTAGAGTTAGGGTTTGGGTACGGGTTAGGGTTAGGGTTAGGGTTAGGGTTAGGGTTAGGGTTAGGGTACGGGTTAGGGTACGGGTTAGGGTTAGGGTTAGGTTTAGGGTACGGTTAGGGTTAGGGTTAGGGTTAGGGTTATGGTTAGGGTTAGGTTTAGGGTTAGGGGTTAGGGTTAGGGTTAGGGTTAGGGTTAGGTTTAGGGTTAGGGTACGGGTTAGGGTTAGGTTACGGGTTAGGATTAGGGTTAGGGTTAGGGTTAGGGTTAGCGTACGGTTTAGGGATAGGTTTAGGGTTAGGGTTGGGGGTTAGGGGTTAGGGTTAGGGTTAGGGTTAGTGTACGGGTTAGGGTTAGGTTTAGGGTACGGGTTAGGGTTAGGGTTAGAGTTAGGGTTAGGGTACGGGTTAGTGTTTTGGTTAGGGTTAGGATTAGGGTTAGGGGATAGGGGTTAGTGTTAGGGTTAGGGTTAGTGTTAGGGTTAGGGTACGGGTAAGTGTACGGGTTAGGGTTAGGGCACGGGTTACTGTAAGGGGAGGGTTAGGGTTAGTGTTAGGGTACGGGTTAGGGTTAGGGTTAGGGTTAGGGTACGGGTTAGGGTTAGGGTTAGGGGTTAGGGTTAGGTACGGGTTAGGGTTAGGTTTAGGGTTAGTGTTAGGGTTAGGTTACGGGTTAGGGTTAGGGTTAGGGTTAGTGTTAGGGTTAAGGTACGGTTTAGGGTTAGGGTTAGGTTTATGGTTAGGGTTATGGTTAGGTTTAGGGGTTAGGTGTTAGGGTTAGGGTTAGGGTTAGGGTTAATGTTAGGGTTAGGGTTAGTGTTCGGGTTAGGGTTAGGGTTAGGGTACGGGTAGGGTTAGGGTTCGGGTTAAGGTTAGGGTACGGGTTAGGGTTAGGGTACGGGTTAGGTTTAGGGTACGGGTTAGGTTACGGGTTAGGGTTAGGTTACGGGTACGGGTTAGGGTTAGGTTTAGGGTTACGTTACGGGTTAGGGTTAGTGTTAGGGTTAGGGTACGGGTTAGGGTTAGGGTTAGGGGTTAGGTTTAGGGTACGGGTTAGGCTTTGGGTTAGGGTTAGGGTTAGGGTTAGAGGTTAGGGTTAGGTATAGTGTTAGGGCTAGGGTACGTGTTAGGGTTAGGGTTAGGGTTAGGGTTAGGGTTAGGGTTAGGGTTAGGGTTAGTGTTAGTGTTAGTGTACGGGTTAGGGTTAGGGTTAGGGTACGGTTTAGGGATAGGGTACGGGTTAGAGTACGCTTTAGGGTTAGGGTTAGTGTTAGGGTTCGGGTACGGGTTAGGGTTAGGGTTAGGTACGGGTTAGGGTTAGGGTACGGGTTAGGGTTAGGGTACGGGTTAGGGTTAGGGTTCGGGTTAAGGTTAGGGTTAGGGTACGGGTTAGGGTAGGGTTAGGTTTAGGGTTAGGGTACGGGTTTGGGTTAGGGTTAGGGTACGGGTTAGGGTTAGGGTACGGTTTAGGGTTAGGGTTAGGTTTAGGGTTAGTGTTAGGTTTAGGGTACGGGTTAG
>JAVLSZ010000369.1:25000-30000 GCA_032313775.1 Urocyon cinereoargenteus
TAGGTTTAGGGTTAGGGTACGGTTTAGGGTTAGGGTTAGGGGTTAGGGTTAGGGTACGGGTTAGGGTTAGGTTTAGGGTTAGTGTTAGGGTTAATGTACGGGTTAGGGTTAGGGTTAGGATTAGGGTTAGTTTTAGGGGTTAGGGGTTAGGGTTAGGGTTAGGGTTAGGATTAGGTTATGGATTAGGGTTAGGGTTAGTGTTAGGTTTAAGGTACGGGTTAGGGTTAGGGTTAGGGTACGAGTTAGGGTTCGAGTTAGGGTTAGGGTTAGGGTTAGGGTTATGGTTAGAGGTTAGGGTTACGGTTAGGGTACGGGTTAGGGTTAGGGTTAGGGTTAGGGTTAGGGTTAGGGTTAGGGTACGGGTTAGGGTTAGGGTTAGGGTTAGGTTACGGTTTAGGGTTAGGGTTAGGGTTAGAGTTAGTGTTAGTGTACGGGTTAGGCTTAGGGTTAGGGTACGGTTTAGGGTTAGGGTACGGGTTAGAGTACGGGTTAGGGTTAGGGTTAGGATTAGGGTTAGGGTACGGGTTAGGGTTAGGGTTAGGTACGGGTTAGGGTTAGGGTACGGGTTAGGGTTAGGGTACGGGTTAGCGTTAGGGTTCGGGTTAAGGTTAGGGTTAGGGTAAGGGTAAGGGTACGGGTTAGGGTTAGGGTTAGGGTACGTGTTAGGGTTAGGGTTAGGGTTAGGGTTAGTGTTAGTGTTAGTGTACGGGTTAGGGTTAGGGTTAGGGTACGGTTTAGGGATAGGGTACGGGTTAGAGTACGGGTTAGGGTTAGGGTTAGTGTTAGGGTTCGGGTACGGGTTAGGGTTAGGGTTAGGTACGGGTTAGGGTTAGGGTACGGGTTAGGGTTAGGGTACGGGTTAGGGTAAGGGTTCGGGTTAGGGTTAGGGTACGGGTTAGTTTTAGGGTTAGGGTTAGCGTTAGGGTACGGGTTAGGGTACGGGTTAGTTTTAGGGTTGTTAGTTTTAGGGTTAGGGTTAGGGTTAGGGTTAGTGTTAGGTTTAGGGTACGGGTTAGGGTTAGGGTTAGGGTACGGGTTAGGGTTATGGTACGGGTTAGGGTTAGGTTTAGCATACGGGTTAGGGTTAGGGTTAGGGTTAGTGTTAGGGTTAGGGTACGGGTTATGGTTAGGGTTAGGTTTAGGGTTAGGTTTAGGGTTAAGGTACGGGTTAGGGTTAGGGTTACGGTTAGGGTTAGGGTACGGGTTAGTTTTCGGGTTAGGGTTAGGGTTAGGGTACGGGTTAGTTTTAGGGTTAGGGTTAGGGTTAGGGTACGGGTTAGGGTTAGGTTTAGGGTTAGGGTTAGGGTTAGCGTACGGTTTAGGTTTAGAGTTACGGTTAGGGTTAGGGTTTGGGTACGGGTTAGGGTTAGTGTTAGGGTTAGGGTTAGAGTTAGGGTTTGGGTACGGGTTAGGGTTAGGGTTAGGGTAAGTGTTAGGGTACGGGTTAGCGTACGGGTTAGTTTTAGGGTTAGGGTTAGGGTACGGTTAGGGTTAGGGTTAGGGTTAGGTTTAGGGTTAGGTTTAGGTTTAGGTTTAGGGGTTAGGGTTAGGTTTAGGGTTAGGGTTAGGGTTAGGGTACGGGTTAGAGTTAGGTTACGGGTTAGGGTTAGGTTTAGGGTTAGGGTTAGCGTACGGGTTAGGGTTAAGGTTAGGGTTAGGGTAAGGGTACGGGTTAGGGTTAGGGTACCGGTTAGGGTACGGGTTAGGGTACGGGTTAGGGTACGGGTCAGGGTTAGGGTACGGGTTAGGTTTAGGGTTAGGTTTAGGGTTAGGGTACGGGTTAGGGTTAGGGTACGGGTTAGGGTTAGGGTACGGGTTAGGGTACGCGTTAGGGTGAGGGTTAGGGTACGGGTTAGGGTTAGGGTACGTGTTAGGGTTAGGGTTAGTTTTAGGGTACGGGTTAGGGTTAGGGTACGGGTTAAGTTACGGTTTAGGGTTAGGGTTAGGGTTAGGGTACGGGTTAGGGTTAGGGTACGGGTTAGGGTTAGGATACGGGTTAGGTTTAGGGTACCGGTTTGGGTACTGGTTAGGGTTAGGGTTAGGTTTAGGGTACGGGTTAGGGTTAGGTTTAGGGTTAGGGTACGGTTTAGGGTTAGGGTTAGGGGTTAGGGTAGGGTACGGGTTAGGGTTAGGGTTAGGGTTAGGGTTAGTGTTAGGGTTAATGTACGGGTTAGGGTTAGGGTTACGATTAGAGTTAGGTTTAGGGGTTAGGGGTTAGGGTTAGGGTTAGGGTTAGGGTTAGGGTTAGGGTATGGATTAGGGTAAGGGTTAGGGTTAGTGTTAAGGTACGGGTTAGGGTTAGGGTTAGGGTACGAGTTAGGGTTGGAGTTAGGGTTAGGGTTAGGGTTAGGGTTAGGGTTAGGGTTAGAGGTTAGGGTTAGGGTTAGGGCACGGGTTAGGGTTAGGGTTAGGGTTAGGGTTAGGGTACGGGTTAAGTTTAGGGTTAGGGTTAGGGTTAGGTTACGGGTTAGGGTTATGGTTAGGGTTAGGGTTAGGGTTAGGGTACGGGGTGGGGTTAGGGTTAGGGTACGGGTTAGGGTGAGGGTACGGGTTAGGGTTAGGGCACGGGTTAGGGTTAGGGTTAGGGCACGTGTTAGGTTTAGGGTTAGGGTTAGGGTTAGGGTTAGGTACGTGTTAGGGTTAGGGTTAGGGTTAGGGTTAGGGTTAGTGTTAGTGTTAGTGTACGGGTTAGGGTTAGGGTTAGGGTACGGTTAGGGTTAAGGTACGGGTTAGAGTACGGGTTAGGGTTAGGGTTAGGGTTAGGGTTAGGGTACGGGTTAGGGTTAGGGTTAGGTACGGGTTAGGGTTAGGGTACGGGTTAGGGTTAGGGTACGGGTTAGCGTTAAGGTTCGGGTTAAGGTTAGGGTTAGGGTACGGGTTAGGGTTAGGGTTAGGGTTAGGGTTAGGGTACGGGTTTGGGTTAGGGTTAGGGTACGGGTTAGGGTTAGGGTACGGTTTAGGGTTAGGGTTAGGTTTAGGGTTAGTGTTAGGTTTAGGGTACGGGTTAGGGTTAGGGTTAGGGTACGGATTAGGGTTATGGTACGGGTTAGGGTTAGGTTTAGCGTACGGGTTAGGGTTAGGTTTAGGGTTAGGGTTAAGGTTAGGGTTAGGGTACGGGTTATGGTTAGGGTTAGGTTTAGGGTTAGGGTTAGGGTTAGGGTACGGGTTAGGGTTAGGGTTAGGGTTAGGGTACGGGTTAGTTTTAGGGTTAGGGTTAGGGTACGGGTTAGGGTACGGGTTAGTTTTAGGGTTAGGGTTATGGTTAGGGTACGGGTTAGGGTACGGGTTAGGGTTAGGGTACGGTTTAGGGTTAGGGTTAGGTTTAGGGTTAGTGTTAGGTTTAGGGTACGGGTTAGGGTTAGGGTTAGGGTACGTGTTAGGGTTATGGTACGGGTTAGGGTTAGGTTTAGCGTACGGGTTAGGGTTAGGGTTAGGGTTAGGGTTAGGTTTAGGGTACGGGTTATGGTTAGGGTTAGGTTTAGGGTTAGGGTTAGGTTTAGGGTACGGGTTAGGGTTAGGGTTAGGGTTAGGGTACGGGTTAGTTTTAGTGTTAGGGTTAGGGTTAGGGTACGGGTTAGGGTACGGGTTAGTTTTAGGGTTTGGTTTAGGGTTAGGGTACGGTTTAGGGTACGGGTTAGGTTTAGGGTTAGGGTTAGGGTTAGCGTACGGGTTAGGTTTAGAGTTACGGTTAGGGTTAGGGTTTGGGTACGGGTTAGGGTTAGGTTTAGGGTTAGGGTTAGAGTTAGGGTTTGGGTACGGGTTAGTGTTAGGGTTAGGGTTAGGGTACGGTTAGGGTTAGGGTTAGGGTTAGGGTTAGGGTTAGGTTTAGGTTTAGGGGTTAGGGTTAGGGTTAGGGTTAGGGTTAGGGTTAGGGTTAGGGTACGGGTTAGGGTTAGGTTACGGGTTAGGGTTAGGGTTAGGGTTAGGGTTAGGGTTAGCGTACGGGTTAGGGTTAGGGTTAGGGTTAGGGTTGGGGGTTAGGGGTTAGGGTTAGGGATAGGGTTAGGGTTAGTGTACGGGTTAGGGTTAGGGTTAGGGTACGTGTTAGGGTTAGGGTTAGAGTTAGGGTTAGGGTACGGGTTAGTGTTTTGGTTAGGGTTAGAATTAGGGTTAGGGGATAGGGGTTATGGTTAGGGTTGGGGTTAGGGTACAGGTTAGGGTTAAGGTTAGGGTTAGGGTTAGGGTACGGGTTAGGGTTAGGGTACCGGTTAGGGTACGGGTTAGGTTACGGGTTAGGGTACGTGTCAGGGTTAGGGTACGGGTTAGGGTTAGGGTTAGGTTTAGGGTTAGGGTACGGGTTAGGGTTAGGGTACGGGTTAGGGTTAGGGTACGGGTTAGGGTACGGGTTAGGGTTAGGGTTAGGGTACGGGTTAGGGTTAGGGAACGTGTTAGGGTTAGGGTTAGTTTTAGGGTACGGTTTAGGGTTAGGGTACGGGTTAGGTTACGGGTTAGGGTTAGGGTTAGGGTTAGGGTACGGGTTAGGGTTAGGGTTAGGGTACGGATTAGGGTTATGGTACGGGTTAGGGTTAGGTTTAGCGTACGGGTTAGGGTTAGGTTTAGGGTTAGGGTTAAGGTTAGGGTTAGGGTACGGGTTATGGTTAGGGTTAGGTTTAGGGTTAGGGTTAGTGTTAGGGTACGGGTTAGGGTTAGGGTTAGGGTTAGGGTACGGGTTAGTTTTAGGGTTAGGGTTAGGGTACGGGTTAGGGTACGGGTTAGTTTTAGGGTTAGGGTTATGGTTAGGGTACGGGTTAGGGTACGGGTTAGGGTTAGGGTTAGGGTTAGGGTTAGGGTTAGCGTACGGGTTAGGTTTAGAGTTACGGTTAGGGTTAGGGTTTGGGTACGTGTTAGGGTTAGGGTTAGGGTTAGAGTTAGGGTTTGGGTACGGGTTAGGGTTAGGGTTAGGGTTAGGGTACGGGTTAGGGTACGGGTTAGGGTTAGGGTTAGGTTTAGTGTACGGTTAGGGTTAGGGTTAGGGTTATGTTTAGGGTTAGGTTTAGGGT
>JAVLSZ010000369.1:40000-42500 GCA_032313775.1 Urocyon cinereoargenteus
GGGTTAGGGTACGGGTTAGGGTTAGGGTTAGGGTTAGGGTACGGGTTAGTTTTAGGGTTAGGGTTAGGGTTAGGGTATGGGTTAGGGTACGGGTTAGTTTTAGGGTTAGGGTTAGGGTTAGGGTTAGGGTACGGGTTAGGGTACGGGTTAGGGATAGGGTTAGGGTTAGGGTTAGCGTACGGGTTAGGTTTAGAGTTACGGTTAGCGTTAGGGTTTGGGTACGGGTTAGGGTTAGTGTTAGGGTTAGGGTTAGAGTTAGGGTTTGGGTACGGGTTAGGGTTAGGGTTAGGGTTAGGGTTAGGGTTAGGGTTAGGGTACGGGTTAGGGTACGGGTTAGGGTTAGGGTTAGGTTTAGGGTACGGTTAGGGTTAGGGTTAGGGTTAGGGTTATGGTTAGGGTTAGGTTTAGGGTTAGGGGTTAGGGTTAGGGTTAGGGTTAGGGTTAGGTTTAGGGTTAGGGTACGGGTTAGGGTTAGGTTACGGGTTAGGATTAGGGTTAGGGTTAGGGTTAGGGTTAGCGTACGGTTTAGGGATAGGTTTAGGGTTAGGGTTGGGGGTTAGGGGTTAGGGTTAGGGTTAGGGTTAGTGTACGGGTTAGGGTTAGGTTTAGGGTACGGGTTAGGGTTAGGGTTAGAGTTAGGGTTAGGGTACGGGTTAGTGTTTTGGTTAGGGTTAGGATTAGGGTTAGGGGATAGGGGTTAGTGTTAGGGTTAGGGTTAGTGTTAGGGTTAGGGTACGGGTAAGTGTACGGGTTAGGGTTAGGGCACGGGTTACTGTAAGGGGAGGGTTAGGGTTAGTGTTAGGGTACGGGTTAGGGTTAGGGTTAGGGTTAGGGTACGGGTTAGGGTTAGGGTTAGGGGTTAGGGTTAGGTACGGGTTAGGGTTAGGTTTAGGGTTAGTGTTAGGGTTAGGTTACGGGTTAGGGTTAGGGTTAGGGTTAGTGTTAGGGTTAAGGTACGGTTTAGGGTTAGGGTTAGGTTTATGGTTAGGGTTATGGTTAGGTTTAGGGGTTAGGTGTTAGGGTTAGGGTTAGGGTTAGGGTTAATGTTAGGGTTAGGGTTAGTGTTCGGGTTAGGGTTAGGGTTAGGGTACGGGTAGGGTTAGGGTTCGGGTTAAGGTTAGGGTACGGGTTAGGGTTAGGGTACGGGTTAGGTTTAGGGTACGGGTTAGGTTACGGGTTAGGGTTAGGTTACGGGTACGGGTTAGGGTTAGGTTTAGGGTTACGTTACGGGTTAGGGTTAGTGTTAGGGTTAGGGTACGGGTTAGGGTTAGGGTTAGGGGTTAGGTTTAGGGTACGGGTTAGGCTTTGGGTTAGGGTTAGGGTTAGGGTTAGAGGTTAGGGTTAGGTATAGTGTTAGGGCTAGGGTACGTGTTAGGGTTAGGGTTAGGGTTAGGGTTAGGGTTAGGGTTAGGGTTAGTGTTAGTGTTAGTGTACGGGTTAGGGTTAGGGTTAGGGTACGGTTTAGGGATAGGGTACGGGTTAGAGTACGCTTTAGGGTTAGGGTTAGTGTTAGGGTTCGGGTACGGGTTAGGGTTAGGGTTAGGTACGGGTTAGGGTTAGGGTACGGGTTAGGGTTAGGGTACGGGTTAGGGTTAGGTTTCGGGTTAAGGTTAGGGTTAGGGTACGGGTTAGGGTAGGGTTAGGTTTAGGGTTAGGGTACGGGTTTGGGTTAGGGTTAGGGTACGGGTTAGGGTTAGGGTACGGTTTAGGGTTAGGGTTAGGTTTAGGGTTAGTGTTAGGTTTAGGGTACGGGTTAGGGTTAGGGTACGGGTTAGGGTTATGGTACGGGTTAGGGTACGGGTTAGTTTTAGGGTTAGGGTTAGGGTTAGGGTACGGGTTAGGGTACGGGTTAGGGTTAGGGTTAGGGTTAGCGTACGGGTTAGGTTTAGAGTAACGGTTAGGGTTAGGGTTTGGGTACGGGTTAGGGTTAGGGTTAGGGTTAGGGTTAGATTTAGGGTTTGGGTACGGGTTAGGGTTAGGGTTAGGGTTAGGGTTAGGGTACGTGTTAGGGTACGGTTTAGTGTTAGGGTTAGGGTTAGGGTTAGGGTACGGGTTAGGGTACGGGTTAGTTTTAGGGTTAGGGTTATGGTTAGGGTACGGGTTAGGGTACGGGTTAGGGTTAGGGTTAGGGTTAGGGTTAGGGTTAGCGTACGGGTTAGGTTTAGAGTTACGGTTAGGGTTAGGGTTTGGGTACGGGTTAGGGTTAGGGTTAGGGTTAGAGTTAGGGTTTGGGTACGTGTTAGGGTTAGGGTTAGGGTTAGGGTTAGGGTACGGGTTAGGGTACGGGTTAGGGTTAGGGTTAGGTTTAGGGTACGGTTAGGGTTAGGGTTAGGGTTAGGGTTATGGTTAGGGTTAGGTTTAGGGTTAGGGGTTAGGGTTAGGGTTAGGGTTAGGGTTAGGGTTAGGTTTAGGGTTAGGGTCGGGTTAGGGTTAGGTTACGGGTTAGGGTTAGGGTTAGGGTTAGCGTACGGGTTAGGGATAGGGTTAGGGTTAGGGTTGG
>JAVLSZ010000369.1:67500-72500 GCA_032313775.1 Urocyon cinereoargenteus
GGTTAATGTACGGGTTAGGGTTAGGGTTAGGATTAGGGTTAGGGTTAGGGGTTAGGGGTTAGGGTTAGGGTTGGTTTAGGGTATGGATTAGGGTTAGGGTTAGGGTTAGGGTTAAGGTACGGGTTAGGGTTAGGGTTAGGGTACGAGTTAGGGGTGGAGTTAGGTTTAGGGTTAGGGTTAGGGTTCGGTTAGGGTTAGAGGTTAGTGTTAGGGTTAGGGTACGGGTTAGGGTTAGGGTTAGGGTTAGGGTACGGGTTAGGGTGAGGGTTAGGGTACGGGTTAGGGTTAGGGTACGTGTTAGGGTTAGGGTTACTTTTAGGGTACGGTTTAGGGTTAGGGTACGGGTTAGGTTACGGGTCAGGGTTAGGGTTAGGGTTAGGGTACGGGTTAGGGTTAGGGTACGGGTTAGGGTTAGGATACGGGTTAGGTTTAGGGTACCGGTTAGGGTACTGGTTAGTGTTAGGGTTAGGGTTAGTGTACGGGTTAGGGTTAGGTTTAGGGTTAGGGTACGGGTTAGGGTTAGGGGTTAGGGTTAGGTTACGGGTTAGGGTTAGGGTCAGGGTTAGTGTTAGGGTTAATGTACGGGTTAGGGTTAGGGTTAGGATTAGGGTTAGGGTTAGGGGTTAGGGGTTAGGGTTAGGGTTGGTTTAGGGTATGGATTAGGGTTAGGGTTAGGGTTAGGGTTAAGGTACGGGTTAGGGTTAGGGTTAGGGTACGAGTTAGGGGTGGAGTTAGGTTTAGGGTTAGGGTTAGGGTTCGGTTAGGGTTAGAGGTTAGTGTTAGGGTTAGGGTACGGGTTAGGGTTAGGGTTAGGGTTAGGGTACGGGTTAGGGTGAGGGTTAGGTTTAGGGTTAGGTTACAGGTTAGGGTTATGGTTATGGTTAGGGTTAGGTTTAGGTTACGGGGTAGGGTTAGGGTTAGGGTACGGGTTAGGGTTAGGGTACGGGTTAGGGTTAGGGTACGGGTTAGGGTTAGGGTTAGGGTACGTGTTAGGGTTATGGTTAGGGTTAGGGTTAGAGGTTAGTGTTAGGGTTAGGGTACGGGTTAGGGTTAGGGTTAGGGTTAGGTTTAGGGTACGGTTTAGGGTGAGTGTTAGGGTTAGGGTTAGGTTACGGGTTAGGGTTATGGTTAGGGTTAGGGTTAGGGTTAGGTTACGGGGTAGGGTTAGGGTTAGGGTACGGGTTAGGGATAGGGTACGGGGTAGGTTTAGGGTTAGGGTACGGGTAAGGGTTAGGGTACAGGTTAGGATTAGGTTAGGGTACGGGTTAGGGTTAGGTTTAGGGTACATGTTAGGGTTAGGGTTAGGTTTAGGGTTAGGGTTAGAGGTTAGGTTTAGGGTTAGGGTACGGGTTAGGGTTAGGGTACGGTTTAGGGTTAGGGTTAGGTTTAGGGTTAGGGTACGGGTTAGGGTTAGGGTTAGGTTACGGGTTAGGTTTATGGTTAGGGTTAGGGCTAGGGTACGGTTTAGATTTAGGGTTAGGGTTAGGGTTAGGGTTAGGGGTTCGGGGTTAGGGTTAGGGTTAGGTTTAGGGTACAGGTTAGGGTACGGGTTAGGGTTAGGGTACGGGTTAATTTTAGGGTTAGGGTTAGGGTGAGGTTTAGGGTACGGGTTTGGGTTAGGGTTAGGGTTAGGGTACGGTTTAGGGTTATGGTCGGGTTTAGGGTACAGGTTAGGGTTAGGGTTAGGGTTAGGGTTAGGGTTAGGGTTAGGAAAGGGTTAGGGTTAGGGTTAGGGTACGGGTTAGGGTTAGGTTAGGGTTAGGGTTAGGGTACGGGTTAGGGTTAGGGTACGGGTTAGGGTTAGGTTATGGGTTAGGGCACGGGTTAGCGTTAGGGTACGGGTACGGGTTAGGGTTAGGGTTAGGGTACGGTTTAGGGTTAGTGTTAGGGTTAGGGTACGGGTTAGGGTTAGGGTTAGGGGTTAGGGTTAAGGTACGGGTTAGGGTTAGTGTTAGGGTTAGGGTTAGGGTTAGGGTACGGGTTAGGTTTAGGGTTAGGGTTAGTGTTTGGGTACGGGTTAGTTTATGGGTTAGGTTTAGGGTTAGGGTTAGGGTTAGGTTAAGGGTACGGGTTAGGGTTAGGGTTAGGGTTAGGTTTAGGGTACGGGTTAGGGTTAGGGTTAGTGTTAGGGTTAGGGTTAGGGTACGGGTTTGGGTTAGGGTTAGGGTACGGGTAAGTGTACGGGTTAGGGTTAGGGCACGGGTTACTGTAAGGGTAGGGTTAGGGTTAGTGTTAGGGTACGGGTTAGGGTTAGGGTTAGGGTTAGGGTACGGGTTAGGGTTAGGGTTAGGGGTTAGGTTTAGGTACGGGTTAGGGTTAGGTTTAGGGTTAGTGTTAGGGTTAGGGTACGGGTTAGGGTTAGGGTTAGGGTTAGTGTTAGGGTTAAGGTACGGTTTAGGGTTAGGGTTAGGTTTATGGTTAGGGTTATGGTTAGGTTTAGGGGTTAGGTGTTAGGGTTAGGGTTAGGGTTAGGGTACGGGTTAGGGTTAATGTTAGGGTTAGGGTTAGTGTTCGGGTTAGGGTTAGGGTTAGGGTACGGGTAGGGTTAGGGTTCGGGTTAAGGTTAGGGTACTGGTTAGGGTTAGGGTACGGGTTAGGTTTAGGGTACGGGTTAGGTTACGGGTCAGGGTTAGGGTACGGGTACGGGTTAGGGTTAGGTTTAGGGTTACGTTACGGGTTAGGGTTAGTGTTAGGGTTAGGGTACGGGTTAGGGTTAGGGTTAGGGGTTAGGTTTAGGGATAGGGTACGGGTTAGAGTACGCTTTAGGGTTAGGGTTAGTGTTAGGGTTCGGGTACGGGTTAGGGTTAGGGTTAGGTACGGGTTAGGGTTAGGGTACGCGTTAGGGTTAGGGTACGGGTTAGGGTTAGGGTTCGGGTTAAGGTTAGGGTTAGGGTACGGGTTAGGGTAGGGTTAGGTTTAGGGTTAGGGTACGGGTTTGGGTTAGGGTTAGGGTACGGGTTAGGGTTAGGGTACGGTTTAGGGTTAGGGTTAGGTTTAGGGTTAGTGTTAGGTTTAGGGTACGGGTTAGGGTTAGGGTTAGGGTACGGGTTAGGGTTATGGTACGGGTTAGGGTTAGGTTTAGCGTACAGGTTAGGGTTAGGGTTAGGGTTAGGTTTAGGGTTAGGGTACGGGTTATGGTTAGGGTTAGGTTTAGGGTTAGGGTTAGGGTTAGGGTACGGGTTAGGGTTAGGGTTAGGGTTAGGGTTAGGGTACGGGTTAGTTTTAGGGTTGGGGTTAGGGTTAGGGTACGGGTTAGGGTACGGGTTAGTTTTAGGGTTAGGGTTAGGTTTAGGGTACGGGTTAGGGTACAGGTTAGGGTTAGGGTTAGGGTTAGCGTACGGGTTAGGTTTAGAGTAACGGTTAGGGTTAGGGTTTGGGTACGGGTTAGGGTTAGGGTTAGGGTTAGGGTTAGATTTAGGGTTTGGGTACGGGTTAGGGTTAGGGTTAGGGTTAGGGTACGGGTTAGGGTACGGTTTAGTGTTAGGGTTAGGGTTAGGGTTAGGGTACGGGTTAGGGTACGGGTTAGTTTTAGGGTTAGGTTTATGGTTAGGGTACGGGTTAGGGTACGGGTTAGGGTTAGGGTTAGGGTTAGGGTTAGGGTTAGCGTACGGGTTAGGTTTAGAGTTACGGTTAGGGTTAGGGTTTGGGTACGGGTTAGGGTTAGGGTTAGGGTTAGAGTTAGGGTTTGGGTACGGGTTAGGGTTAGGGTTAGGGTTAGGGTTAGGGTACGGGTTAGGGTACGGGTTAGGGTTAGGGTTAGGTTTAGGGTACGGTTAGGGTTAGGGTTAGGTTTAGGGTTATGGTTAGGGTTAGGTTTAGGGTTAGGGGTTAGGGTTAGGGTTAGGGTTAGGGTTAGGTTTAGGGTTAGGGTACGGGTTAGGGTTAGGTTACGGGTTAGGGTTAGGGTTAGGGTTAGCGTACGGGTTAGGGATAGGGTTAGGGTTAGGGTTGGGGGTTAGGGGTTATGGTTAGGGTTAGGGTTAGTGTACGGGTTAGGGTTAGGGTTAGGGTACGGGTTAGGGTAACGGTTAGAGTTAGGGTTAGGGTACGGGTTAGTGTTTTGGTTAGGGTTAGGATTAGGGTTAGGGGATAGGGGTTAGGGTTAGGGTTAGGGTTAGTGTTAGGGTTAGGGTACGGGTAAGTGTACGGGTTAGGGTTAGGGTACGGGTTAGTGTAAGGGTTAGGGTTAGGGTTAGGGTTAGGGTACGGGTTAGGATTATGGTACGGGTTAGGGTTAGGTTTAGCTTACGGGTTAGGGTTAGGGTTAGGGTTAGGGTACGGGTTAGGGTTAGGGTTAGGGTTAGGGTACGGGTTAGGGTTAGGGTTAGGGTTAGGGTACGGGTTAGGGTTAGGGTTAGGGGTTAGGGTTAGTTACGGGTTAGGGTTAGGTTTAGGGTTAGTGTTAGGGTTAGGGTACGGGTTAGGGTTAGGGTTAGGGTTAGTGTTAGGTTTAAGGTACAGTTTAGGGTTAGGGTTAGGTTTATGGTTAGGGTTATGGTTAGGTTTAGGGGTTAGGTGTTAGGGTTAGGGTTAGCGTTAGGGTACGGGTTAGGGTTAATGTTAGGGTTAGGGTTAGTGTTCGGGTTACGGTTAGGGTTAGGGTACGGGTAGGGTTAGGGTTCGGGTTAAGGTTAGGGTACGGGTTAGGGTTAGGGTACGGGTTAGGTTTAGGGTACGGGTTAGGTTACGGGTTAGGGTTAGGGTACGGGTACGGGTTAGGGTTAGGTTTAGGGTTACGTTACGGTTTAGGGTTAGTGTTAGGGTTAGGGTACGGGTTAGGGTTAGGGTTAGGGGTTAGGTTTAGGGTACGGGTTAGGGTTTGGGTTAGGGTTAGGGTTAGGGTTAGAGTTTAGGGTTAGGGATAGTGTTAGGGTTAGGGTACGTGGGTACGTGTTAGGGTTAGGTTTAGGGTTAGGGTTAGGGTTAGGGTTAGTGTTAGTGTTAGTGTACGGGTTAGGGTTAGGGTTAGGGTACGGTTTAGGGATAGGGTACGGGTTAGA
>JAVLSZ010000369.1:75000-77500 GCA_032313775.1 Urocyon cinereoargenteus
GGTACGGTTTAGGTTTAGGGTTAGGGTTAGGGTACGGGTTAGGGTTAGGGTTAGGGTACGGGTTAGGGTTAGGGTACGGGTTAGGGTTAGGGTTAGGGTACGGGTTAGGGTTAGGGTACGGTTTAGGGTTAGGGTTAGGGTTAGGGTACGGGTTAGGGTTAGGGTTAGGATACGGGTTAGGGTTAGGGTTAGGGTTAAGGTACGGGTTAGATTTAGGGTTAGGGTTAGGGTTAGGGGTTAGGGGTTAGGTTTAGGGTTAGGTTTAGGGTTAGGTTACGGGTTAGGGTACAGGTTAGGCTTAAGGTACGGGTTAATTTTAGGGTTAGGGTTAGGGTTAGGTTTAGGGTACGGGTTAGGGTTAGGGTTAGGGTTAGGGTACGGGTTAGTGTTAGGGTCCGGATTAGGGTACGGGTTAGGGTTAGGGTTAGGGTTTGGGTTAGTGTTAGGAAAGGTTTAGGGTTAGGGTTAGGGTTCGGGTTAGGGTTAGGGTTAGGGTTAGGTTACGGGTTAGGGTTAGGGTACGGGTTAGGGTTAGGGTACGGGTTAGGTTACGGGTTAGGGTTAGGGTACGGGTACGGGAACGGGTATGGGTTAGTTTTAGGGTATGGGTTAGGGTTAGTGTTAGAGTTAGGGTATGTGTTAGGGTTAGCGTTAGGGTTAGGGTTAGGGATTAGGGGTCAGCGTTAGGGTTAGGGTTAGGGTTAGGGTACGGTTTAGGGTAAGAGTTAGGGTGAGGGTTAGGGTTTGGGTACGGGTTAGGGTTAGGGTTAGGGTTAGGGTTAGGGTTAGGGTACGGGTTAGGTTTAGGGTTAGGGGTTAGGGTTAGTGTTAGGTTTAGGGTTAGGGTTAGGGTACAGTTTAGGGTTAGGGTACGGGTTAGGTTTAGAGTTAGGGTTAGGGTTAGGGTTAGGGTTAGTGTACGGGTTACGGTTAGGGTTAGGGTTAGGGTTAGGTGTTAGGGATTAGGGTTAGGGTGACGGTTAGGGTACGGGTTAGGTTAAGGTTTAGGGTACGGGTTAGTGTTAGGGTTAGGGTTAGGGTTATGGTTAGGGTTAGGGTACGGGGTAGGGTTAGGGTTAGGTTACGGTTTAGGGGTTAGGGGTTAGGGTTAGGGTTAGTGTTAGGGTTAGGGTACGGGTTATGGTACGGGTTAGGTTTAGGGTAAGGGTTAGTGTTAGGGTAAGGGTTAGGGTTAGTGTTAGGGTACGGTTTAGGTTTAGGGTTAGGGTTAGGGTTAGGGTACGGGTTAGGGTACGGGTTAGGGTCCGGGTTAGGTTAGGGTTAGGGTTAGAGTACGGGTTAGGGTTGGGGTTAGGATTAGGGTACGGGTTAGGGTTAGGGTACGGGTTAGGGTTAGGGTACGGTTTAGGGTACAGGTTAGGGTTAGGGTTAGGGTATGGGTTAAGTTTAGGTTACGGGTTAGGGTTAGGGTTAAGGTTAGGTTTAGGGTTAGGTTTAGGGTTTAGGGGTTAGTGTTAGAGTTAGGGTTAGGGTTAGGGTTAGGGTACGGGTTAGGGTTAGTGTTAGTGTTAGGGTTAGGGTTAGGGTACGGGTTAGGTTTAGGGTTAGGGTACGGGTTAGGGTACGGGTTAGGGTACGGGTTAGGGTTAGGGTTAAGGTTAGGGTACGGGTTGGGGTACGGGTTAGGGTTAGGGTTAGGGTACGGGTTGGGGTTAGGATTAGGGTTAGGGTTAGGGTTTGGATACAGGTCAGGGTTAGGGTTAGGGTTAGGGTTAGGGTACGGGTTAGGGTACGGGTTAGGGTTAGGGTTAGGGTATGGGTTAGGGTATGGGTTAAGTTTAGGTTACGGGTTAGGGTTAGGGTTAAGGTTAGGTTTAGGGTTAGGTTTAGGGTTTAGGGGTTAGTGTTAGAGTTAGGGTTAGGGTTAGGGTTAGGGTACGGGTTAGGGTTAGTGTTAGTGTTAGGGTTAGGGTTAGGGTACGGGTTAGGTTTAGGGTTAGGGTACGGGTTAGGGTACGGGTTAGGGTACGGGTTAGGGTTAGGGTTAAGGTTAGGGTACGGGTTGGGGTACGGGTTAGGGTTAGGGTTAGGGTACGGGTTGGGGTTAGGATTAGGGTTAGGGTTAGGGTTTGGATACAGGTTAGGGTTAGGGTACGGGTTAGGGTTAGGGTACGGGTTAGGGTTAGGGTACGGTTTAGGGTACAGGTTAGGGTTAGGGTTAGGGTATGGGTTAAGTTTAGGTTACGGGTTAGGGTTAGGGTTAAGGTTAGGTTTAGGGTTAGGTTTAGGGTTTAGGGGTTAGTGTTAGAGTTAGGGTTAGGGTTAGGGTTAGGGTACGGGTTAGGGTTAGTGTTAGTGTTAGGGTTAGGGTTAGGATACGGGTTAGGTTTAGGGTTAGGGTACGGGTTAGGGTACGGGTTAGGGTACGGGTTAGGGTTAGGGTTAAGGTTAGGGTACGGGTTGGGGTACGGGTTAGGGTTAAGGTTAGGGTACGGGTTGGGGTTAGGATTAGGGTTAGGGTTAGGGTTTGGATACAGGT
>JAVLSZ010000369.1:82500-89189 GCA_032313775.1 Urocyon cinereoargenteus
TAGGGTACGGGTTAGGTTTAGGGGTAGGGTTAGTGTTTGGGTACGGGTTAGGGTATGGGTTAGGTTTAGGGTTAGGGTTAGGGTTAGGTTAAGGGTACGGGTTAGGGTTAGGGTTAGGGTTAGGTTTAGGGTACGGGTTAGGGTTAGGGTTAGTGTTAGGGTTAGGGTTAGGGTACGGGTTTGGGTTAGGGTTAGGGTTAGGGTTAGGGTACGGGTTTGGGTTAGGGTTAGGGTTAGGGTTAGGGTTAGTGGTTAGGGTTAGGGTTAGGGTTAGGGTTAGGATTAGGGTGTTGGTTAGGGTACGGTTTAGGTTTAGGGTTAGGGTTAGGGTACGGGTTAGGGTTAGGGTTAGGGTACGGGTTAGGGTTAGGGTACGGGTTAGGGTTAGGGTTAGGGTACGGGTTAGGGTTAGGGTACGGTTTAGGGTTAGGGTTAGGGTTAGGGTACGGGTTAGGGTTAGGGTTAGGATACGGGTTAGGGTTAGGGTTAGGGTTAAGGTACGGGTTAGATTTAGGGTTAGGGTTAGGGTTAGGGGTTAGGGGTTAGGTTTAGGGTTAGGTTTAGGGTTAGGTTACGGGTTAGGGTACAGGTTAGGCTTAAGGTACGGGTTAATTTTAGGGTTAGGGTTAGGGTTAGGTTTAGGGTACGGGTTAGGGTTAGGGTTAGGGTTAGGGTACGGGTTAGTGTTAGGGTCCGGATTAGGGTACGGGTTAGGGTTAGGGTTAGGGTTTGGGTTAGTGTTAGGAAAGGTTTAGGGTTAGGGTTAGGGTTCGGGTTAGGGTTAGGGTTAGGGTTAGGTTACGGGTTAGGGTTAGGGTACGGGTTAGGGTTAGGGTACGGGTTAGGTTACGGGTTAGGGTTAGGGTACGGGTACGGGAACGGGTATGGGTTAGTTTTAGGGTATGGGTTAGGGTTAGTGTTAGAGTTAGGGTATGTGTTAGGGTTAGCGTTAGGGTTAGGGTTAGGGATTAGGGGTCAGCGTTAGGGTTAGGGTTAGGGTTAGGGTACGGTTTAGGGTAAGAGTTAGGGTGAGGGTTAGGGTTTGGGTACGGGTTAGGGTTAGGGTTAGGGTTAGGGTTAGGGTTAGGGTACGGGTTAGGTTTAGGGTTAGGGGTTAGGGTTAGTGTTAGGTTTAGGGTTAGGGTTAGGGTACAGTTTAGGGTTAGGGTACGGGTTAGGTTTAGAGTTAGGGTTAGGGTTAGGGTTAGGGTTAGTGTACGGGTTACGGTTAGGGTTAGGGTTAGGGTTAGGTGTTAGGGATTAGGGTTAGGGTGACGGTTAGGGTACGGGTTAGGTTAAGGTTTAGGGTACGGGTTAGTGTTAGGGTTAGGGTTAGGGTTATGGTTAGGGTTAGGGTACGGGGTAGGGTTAGGGTTAGGTTACGGTTTAGGGGTTAGGGGTTAGGGTTAGGGTTAGTGTTAGGGTTAGGGTACGGGTTATGGTACGGGTTAGGTTTAGGGTAAGGGTTAGTGTTAGGGTAAGGGTTAGGGTTAGTGTTAGGGTACGGTTTAGGTTTAGGGTTAGGGTTAGGGTACGGGTTAGGGTACGGGTTAGGGTCCGGGTTAGGTTAGGGTTAGGGTTAGAGTACGGGTTAGGGTTGGGGTTAGGATTAGGGTACGGGTTAGGGTTAGGGTACGGGTTAGGGTTAGGGTACGGTTTAGGGTACAGGTTAGGGTAGGGTTAGGGTATGGGTTAAGTTTAGGTTACGGGTTAGGGTTAGGGTTAAGGTTAGGTTTAGGGTTAGGTTTAGGGTTTAGGGGTTAGTGTTAGAGTTAGGGTTAGGGTTAGGGTTAGGGTACGGGTTAGGGTTAGTGTTAGTGTTAGGGTTAGGGTTAGGGTACGGGTTAGGTTTAGGGTTAGGGTACGGGTTAGGGTACGGGTTAGGGTACGGGTTAGGGTTAGGGTTAAGGTTAGGGTACGGGTTGGGGTACGGGTTAGGGTTAGGGTTAGGGTAAGGGTTGGGGTTAGGATTAGGGTTAGGGTTAGGGTTTGGATACAGGTTAGGGTTAGGGTTAGGGTTAGGGTTAGGGTACGGGTTAGGGTACGGGTTAGGGTTAGGGTTAGGGTATGGGTTAGGGTATGGGTTAAGTTTAGGTTACGGGTTAGGGTTAGGGTTAAGGTTAGGTTTAGGGTTAGGTTTAGGGTTTAGGGGTTAGTGTTAGAGTTAGGGTTAGGGTTAGGGTTAGGGTACGGGTTAGGGTTAGTGTTAGTGTTAGGGGTAGGGTTAGGGTACGGGTTAGGTTTAGGGTTAGGGTACGGGTTAGGGTACGGGTTAGGGTACGGGTTAGGGTTAGGGTTAAGGTTAGGGTACGGGTTGGGGTACGGGTTAGGGTTAGGTTTAGGGTACGGGTTGGGGTTAGGATTAGGGTTAGGGTTAGGGTTTGGATACAGGTTAGGGTTAGGGTACGGGTTAGGGTTAGGGTACGGGTTAGGGTTAGGGTACGGTTTAGGGTACAGGTTAGGGTTAGGGTTAGGGTATGGGTTAAGTTTAGGTTACGGGTTAGGGTTAGGGTTAAGGTTAGGTTTAGGGTTAGGTTTAGGGTTTAGGGGTTAGTGTTAGAGTTAGGGTTAGGGTTAGGGTTAGGGTACGGGTTAGGGTTAGTGTTAGTGTTAGGGTTAGGGTTAGGATACGGGTTAGGTTTAGGGTTAGGGTACGGGTTAGGGTACGGGTTAGGGTACGGGTTAGGGTTAGGGTTAAGGTTAGGGTACGGGTTGGGGTACGGGTTAGGGTTAGGGTTAGGGTACGGGTTGGGGTTAGGATTAGGGTTAGGGTTAGGGTTTGGATACAGGTTAGGGTTAGGGTTAGGGTTAGGGTTAGGGTACGGGTTAGGGTACGGGTTAGGGTACGGGTTAGGGTTAGGGTTAGGGTTAGGGTACGGGTTAGGGTTAGGGTTTAGGGTTAGGGTTAGGGTTAGGGTTAGGCTTAGGGTATGGGTTAGGTTTAGGGTACTGTTTAGGGTTAGGGTTAGGGTTAGGGTTAGCGTACGGTTTAGGGTTAGGGTTAGGTATAGGGTTAGGGGTTAGGGGTTAGGGTTAGGGTTAGGGTTAGGGTACGGGTTAGGGTTAGGGTTAGGGTACGGTTTAGGTTTAGGGTTAGGGTTAGGGTACGGGTTAGGGTACGGGTTAGGGTTAGGGTTAGGGTTTAAGGGTTAGGGTTAGGGTTAGGTTTAGTGTAGGGTTAGGGTACGGTTTAGGGTACGGTTTAGGGTTAGAATACGGTTACCGTTAGAGTTAGTGTTAGGGTTAGGTTTAAGGTACGGGTTAGGTTACGGGTTAGGTTTAGGGTACGAGTTAGGGTTAGGGTACGGGTTAGGGTACGGGTTAGGGTTAGGGTTAGGGTTAGGTTTAGGGTACGGTTTAGGGTTATGGTCGGGTTAGGGTACGGGTTAGGGTTAGGGTTAGGGTTAGGGTTAGGTTTAGGGTTAGGGTTAGGTAACGGTTAGGGTTAGGGTACGGGTTAGGGTTAGGGTGAGGGTACGGGTTAGGGTTAGGGTACGGGTTAGGGTTAGGGTACCGGTTAGGGCACGGGTTAGGGTTAGGGTACGGGTACGGGTTAGGGTTAGGGTTAGGGTACGGGTTAGTTGTAGGGTTAGGGGTTAGGTTTAGGGTTAGGGTTAGGGTTAGGGGTTAGGGTTAAGGTACGGGTTAGGGTTAGTGTTAGGGTTAGGGTTAGGGTTAGGGTACGGGTTAGGTTTAGAGTTAGGGTTAGTGTTAGGATACGGGTTAGGGTATGGGTTAGGTTTAGGGTTAGGGTTAGGGTTAGGTTAAGGGTACGGGTTAGCGTTAGGGTTAGGGTTAGGTTTAGGGTACGGGTTAGGGTTAGGGTTAGTGTTAGGGTTAGGGTTAGGGTACGGGTTTGGGTTAGGGTTAGGGTTAGGGTTAGGGTACGGGTTTGGGTTAGGGTTAGGGTACGGGTTAGGGTTAGGGTTAGGGTTAGGTTTAGGGTTAGAGGTTAGTTTTAGGGTTAGTGTTAGGGTTAGAATTAGGGTGTTGGTTAGGGTACGGTTTAGGTTTAGGGTTAGGGTTAGGGTACAGGTTAGGGTTAGGGTTAGGGTACGGGTTAGGGTTAGGGTACGGGTTAGGGTTAGGGTTAGGGTACGGGTTAGGGTTAGGGTACGGTTTAGGGTTAGGTTTAGGGTTAGGGTACGGGTTAGGGTTAGGGTTAGGATACGGGTTAGGGTACAGGTTAGAGTTAGGGTACGGGTTAATTTTAGGGTAAGGGTTAGGGTTAGGTTTAGGGTACGGGTTAGGGTTAAGGTTAGGGTATGGGTTAGGGTTATGAAAGGGTTAGGGTTAGGGTTAGGGTTCGGGTTAGGGTTAGGGTTAAGTTTAGGTTACGGGTTAGGGTTAGGGTACGGGTTAGGGTTAGGGTACGGGTTAGGTTACGGGTTAGTGTTAGGGTATGGGTACGGGTACGGGTATGGGTTAGGTTTTGGGTACGGGTTAGGGTTAGTGTTAGGGTTAGGGTACGTGTTAGGGTTAGGGTTAGGGTTAGGGTTAGGGATTAGGGGTTAGGGTTAGGGTTAGGGTTAGGGTACGGTTTAGGGTAAGAGTTAGGGTGAGTGTTAGGGTTTGGGTACGGGTTAGGGTTAGGGTTAGGGTTAGGGTTAGGGTTAGGGTACGGGTTAGGGTACGGGTTAGGGTTAGGGTTAGGGTTAGGGTACGGGTTAGGTTTAGGGTTAGGGTTAGGGTACGGTTTAGGGTTAGGGTATGGTTAGGGTTAGGGTTAGGGTTAGGGTTAGCGTACGGTTTAAGGTTAGGGTTAGGCTTAGGGTTAGGTGTTAGGGATTAGGGTTAGAGTTAGGGTTAAGGTACGGGTTAGGTTTAGGGTTAGGGTACGTGTTAGGGTTAGGTTTAGGGTAGGGTTAGGGTACGGGTTATGGTTAGGGTTAGGATTAGGGTTAGGGTTAGGGGTTAGGGTTAGTGTTAGTGTTAGGGTTAGGGTATGGGTTAGGGTACGGTTTAGGGTTAGGGTTAGGGTTAGGGTACGGTTTAGGTTACGGGTTAGGGTCCGGGTTAGGTTAGGGTTAGGGTTAGGGTACGGGTTAGGGTTAGGGTTAGGGTTAGGGTACGGGTTAGGGTTAGGGTTAGGGTACGGTTTAGGGTCAGGGTTAGGGGTTAGGGTTAGGATTAGGGTTAGGGTTAGGGTTAGGGTTAGGGTACGGGTTAGGGTTAGGGTACGGGTTAGGGTTAGTGTTAGGGTTAGGGTTAGGGTTAGCGTACGGGTTAGGGTTAGGGTTACGTTTAGGGTTAGGTTTAGGGTTAGGGTACGGGTTAGGGATAGGGTACGGGTTAGTGTTAGGGTTAGGTTTAGGGTTAGGGTTAGGGTTAGGAAAGGGTTAGGGTTAGGGTTAGGGTTAGGGTACGGTTTAAGGTTAGGGTTAGGGTACGGGTTAGGGTTAGGGTTAGTGTTAGGGTTAGGTTTAGGGTACGGGTTAGGGTTAGGGTTAGGGTACGGGTTAGGGTTAGTGTTAGGGGTTAGGGTTAGGATTAGGGTTAGGGTTAGGTTTAGGGTACGGGTTACGTTTAGGGTTAGGGTTAGGGTTAGGGTACGGGTTAGTGTTAGGGTTAGGGTTAGCGTTAGGTTTAGGGTACGGGTTAGGTTTAGGGTTAGGGTTAGGGTTAGGTTTAGGGTACGGGTTAGGGTTAGGGTTAGGGTTAGGGTTAGGGTACGGATTAGGGTTAGGGTACGGGATAGGGTTAGGGTTAGGTTACGGGTTAGGGTACGGGTTAGGTTTAGTGTTAGGGTAAGGGTACGGGTAGGGTTAGGGTTAGGGTTAGTGTTAGTGTTAATGTACGGGTTAGGATTAGGTTTAGGGTTAGGGTTAGGGTTAGGGTTAGGGGTTAGGGGTTAGTGTTAGGGTTAGGTTTAGGGTTAGGGTACGGGTTAGGTTTAGGGTTAGGATTAGGGTTAGGTTACAGGTTAGGGTTAGGTTTAGGGTAAGGGTTAGGGTACGGGTTAGGGTTAGGGTTAGGGTTAGTGTTAGTGTTAATGTACGCGTTAGGTTTAGGTTTAGGGTTAGGCTTAGGGTTAGGGGTTAGGGGTTAGGGTTAGGGTTAGGATTAGGGTTAGGGTACGGATTAGGGTTAGGGTTAGGATTAGGGTTAGGGTACAGGTTAGGGTTAGGTTTAGGGTAAGGGTTATGGTACGGGTTAGGGTTAGGGTTAGGGTTAGGGTACGGGTTAGGGTACGGTTTAGGTTTAGTGTTAGGGTTAGGGTATGGATTAGGGTACGTGTTAGGGTTAGGGTACCGGTTAGGGATAGGGTACGGTTTAGGGTTAGGGTTAGGGTTAGGATTAGGTTTAGGGTACGGGTTAGGGTAGGGTACGGATTAGGGTTAGGGTTAGGGTACGGGTTAGGGTTAGGGTTAGGGTTTAGGGTTAGGAGTAGGGTAAGGGTTAGGGTTAGGGTACGGGTTAGGGTTAGGGTATGGGTTAGTGTTAGGGTTAGGGTTAGGGTTAGGGTTAGCGTACGGCTTAGGGTTAGGGTTAGGTTTAGGGTTAGGGTTAGGGTTACGGTAACAGTTAGGGTTAGGGTACGGGTTAGGGTTAGGGTTAGGGTTATGGTTAGGGTTAGGAAAGGGGTTAGGGTTAGGGTTAGGGTTAGAGTTAGTGTATGTGTTAAGGGTAGCGTTAGGGTACGGGTTAGGGTTAGGGTTAGTGTTAGGGTTAGGGTTAGGGTACGGGTT